>UXGC01000151.1:0-240919 GCA_900480045.1 Eurytoma adleriae
CAGTAATGTCTGGCAAAAGTCTGGCATAGGAGACTATCCCATACTTTATGCCAGACTTTAAAGTAAAAACTTACTTTACTTTAAGTAAACTTATACTTTATCCCAGACTATAAAGTATGGGATAGTCTCCTATGCCAGACTTTTGCCAGACATTATCTGGCCAGATTACTGTCAGACTTTAGCCAGACTAATTTTTTTTACACGGGATAGTTGAGTTTTTATCTCCAACAACCATTTAATCAAATAATTGTTACTTTATTATACAAAAATGTGGCACTTAATATGAAGTTCGTTAGTACCTACAGCCCAGAACTTTTGTGCCGCACAAAACTCAATTTAAAAGCGAGACCAACGAATCCCCTAAGAAGTCCCGACAGAGGCCACTCCTCCGCACTCAATTACGTCGATAGTCCGTCGAGCGCGGGGTGTGCGTCTCCTTTTCTCCGTCTGCGCGAGCGTGGAAAAACGCGGGGGAAAATCGGATTAGCCGCGGCGGCCGGCTGCGCGGATCCGCTGGCTCGCCTCGGTAACCTAATCTGACGTAACCGAGGGTCCCCGGGCCCATTATTATCGGCGAAACTCGAGCGAGTCCTCGAAAATTTTCCGGAGTAAGAAGTTGCGAGCCTATAAAGACTGCGTCGCGCGGCCCTTAAGTCGAGCCCGGGGAGGCTCGTTAAAAGGCACCAACAGCTGGGGACCCCCTCCCGCATTGTCCCGGCGTTATTTAAGCGGGTCTCGACGGATTAGACCGACCGGTCGCGAGAATTTCGCGACGGCGCTTCCTGCTTTTACCTTTGTCGCGCGTCGCGTCCGGTTCGCATCCGGAGCTTGTGCACTTCGCTAATGACGCTTGGCCTTTTCAAGCTCTTCTATGCCCCCTAAGTGCAGTAATAGGATGAGCGCCGAGCTGCGAGGAATGTTAAAAGCTTTTGTATCGGAAATCGCGGTGATCTCCTTATTTTGAACACTCCCGTTGGTGTATCGTATATGTAAAATATTAAGCTGATTATATGAAATAAAAGGATAATAGAAAAAAAGGAAGAAACGAAGTCGTTTACTGAAAGTATTTTAAGTATAAAATGGTAGTATTAAAATCCATTTATCTATAACCAATTTTAAATGAGTGCAGTATAATTCTGTTAAAGTCAATTAACTTAACAAACTTAAGAAATGACAAAAAGTAATTCAAATAATATATTGCATAAAATTTAAAACAAAAGGATCAAAATTAAAATTAAAATTAAAAGCGTATTTCAATCACCACTCAATCAGATAAATAATAATATACTTATAACAGATAATAAGTGGGATGTTGGGAAAAAACTGACAGTCTAAGTAACTCACAAATGCTTTCTCCATTATTAAACACAATAGCGCGATGGAACTTTACAACGGCGGCTCTTTTAAACGAGATTGACGCACATTCGGTGGTACATAAAAGGCGGAGATTCGAGCAATTTGCGGAGAGCAAAAATATTTTTCCGCGCACGACAATAGAAAAGCCCGCGAGCGTCGCGCGCGATCCGCCAGCTTCCGATCGCACCGGGAGCGGGGTTTTAAGCTCGCTCTAACGAGCGCTACCAGAAGGGACTAAAATTTCAAAGGAGAAAAAGCAAAAGAGGCCGCGCGCGCGCGGGAATTCTCGCGATGAATAATGGAGGGGCTTAGCCATCGATATGCGAATGCGCGATTTGACGAGGAAAAATCGGGGCACACATTCGTCGGGCGGGATTGTTTCGTTTTAAAAAAAACTAAAAAGACATCCCCCCCGGTGCACCAGGGATTAGGAAAGTTCGAGCCGGCCTTCGTTTAGCGATCGCGATTCAATTTAAACTTTCGCCCGCCCGCGCGAGTCGCTATGGCTCGTTGTTATTTCTCATTTGAATTGCTTATTCCGAGAGGAATGCAGCGGCGAGCTTTTTGGCAGGTTTTATAATGCGGAATTGCGGAGCGCCTTCGAAAAGTCATTTGTGCCGGCGCGTTATTTATTTTGTTCCGCAAGCTCGCTGCGCGGGCGAATCAATAACGCGAGATTGCTTTTCATTTAATCGTTTTCAATATTTCGCGAGTGGCGGTGCCTTTTTTTTATTTGATAGATCGACAAAAAATGATCAAGCTGAACGATTGTTATTTCACTTTCGGTAATAAAAACTGGCTGTTATTAAAGAAGATAGCTTTGATGGAATTTATAAAAAAAAAAGAGTCTCAGTCTACGCGGTGTTGTTCTAGCAAACAAACGCGAAACCTAGATTGAACGGGCTGCTATTTTAACTCAAAAGGGGTCGCAAAAATATTAAACAAAGAAGAAAATTGGAAAAAGTATTTATAAAATTGTTGCGTGCGGGGTATATTCCTGAATAACATTTACGCGCAAACAAAATTGTTATAGTCCAAAACTATTATACTATAAATGCATACTCTTTGAAATTTAAAAATTAAAGTTTATTGTATGTGACAAATTTAATAAAATTAAAGATACAAAAACTCCTCTCGCTCTCATTCTTATCTATCAATGTCGACTACACGCTAAGCGATGAGTTGCGAAAGCGTCGCACACCCGCAGGCGGCCTCGCGCAGCGATAACGAAGCTACACCTCGGGAAATTTTAAAATCCATCGGACAACAGTGACGGGCCGGCGATGGCAACCGCACCGTGTACTATACGGGACGCGGACGCAAAGTGGATTAGCGCAGCGGGGGTAGGGAGGGCCGGGAAATCACGCGCGGCGCGCAGCCCTAATGCGAAATCAATTAGTCCGCGGGACGCGCGCAGGGCCCGCTCGCGTAATTAAAAGGGCGAAATTCGTTCATTGTCCCGGCGCGCCGGGCTTTTATATTAATGCAATTCCCGCGGCCGAAGAGCGGAGGCCCGCGCGCGGTGCTTCCCTCGGCGGCGGCGACGGCCCTGTATTTACTCGGTTTCCTTTTTAGCAATTTATCGCCGGCTTTTGTGGCGCTCGCATTGTCCTCCGCACGCGCCGTCCATTGTGCCGCGCCCCCGCGAGCCGGGGCTCCAAGGGAAAATGGTCATCCCTCTGTCTCGCTCCGCTCGCCGCGCGCGCGCGCGCTTTTCATCATCGCTCGCTCGAATTGCGGAGATACGCGCGGGATTGAAAGCCGTCCGATCTTTCGCCTCTGTCTGTCCCCGTGTCCCTCGTTCGTTCGCTGGCTCTTCGACTCCTCTCTCTTCCTTTTTTTTAACTCTTTTTTTTGAGCGCGCGGAAATTAATTAAAGGCCGCTTTGTTGGGGGGAACTTTTTTTTTGAAAACTGAGGCTTTTGGAAATGAAATTTCGATACCCGAATGGCGGGTTTTTTTTCATTGATTATATTGAGTTTCTTTTCCTCTTTTTGTTTCAGGTATGTATATGAGCAGAGTGGAGCGTAAACCAGTGCCAAGTGTGAGTAACGAGATTGATTTTTAATGTATTTAAAGTGTACAGGACTCGAAATACGTATGCGGATTATTGGATATTTCAAATTATCTCGCTTTTTGAAGTAAAGTCCAGTGTAACTGAAAATTTCAATTACAGAGTCAAAATGAAATATAATACTTTTTAAAAAAATTCAAATATTTTTAAGTTATAAGTGGTCCAAAAATGTTAATATTACTAATCACTGTTTATTCAACAAATTTTTTACTTGTGCATCAAAAAGTAGAAGAAATTAGAAAAGTCTTTTATAAAAACTATTGCAAGATGTTACGAATCTTTTAAAAACGCAGTTTGATTGGTACATGAGTATACCAGTAGAATGGCACCAAAATTTAAAAAGTTGTATGAATTTTCTGACTTCAAAAATTAAAATAATTAAAATTATAATGAATCATAGGTATATACAGAAATAATACGTATGAAAAATGTGAGCTGGCGAAGCGCATTGGATTTCGCTAGTTAGTATCATAAAAAGAAACTTATGATAATGATAACTCGATACAATTCGAGCTCCCTCAATTTGTCACAGCCTTATCCAAAGTTTGTGTGTATAACAACAAGAGTAAAAAGAGGGGCACACAGCATTTTCGAAAATTCACTCCCCGGATACAATCGACTTGTAATTCAAAGGGTTCCTTTATCAAAGCCACCCAGGCCGCTCTGCTACCCGGCAATCTACCGTCATCGAGCTACACGCGTATACGGGCTTGCGGAGCTTTTTGTCTTCCACCGCGAGCCGCGCGATTTTTCCCCGCTCACCGGGCCAAAAAAAAGGAGAGAGAAGTCGCAGGAAGGAGGAGGGATTACCGGACAATCGAAGCGTAACTTTGTCACGGCGATTGGTTTTTGCCTCGCAGCCCGTCGTCCCCGATGGAAAAGGAGAGGAAGTCAGTCGGCTGTGTCGCGAGATCCCCTCCTCCTCCCTCTCGACTCGACAGATAAGACGGTTTTTGACGAGGCTTTTCCCTTCCTTATCCCTTCCTTTATTCTTCGAGATCCGCCGACCTCGGCCCCCCTCCGATATATACGTGTATACCTTTGTCCTCCCTCATTGTTTTCCTTTCCTTCTCGCGCGCCTCTTTCTTCTTGCCTTCGTTTTTGCCGCGCGCCGACGTCTCTCTTTCGCTGTCGGATCCGCCACTTGGCCAAGTAGCCAAGTAAAGTTAATGATCCTTTTAATGGATAACGATTTGTTATAAAATAGCGAATTTATTGGAGTAGCCTCTTGTAATTTTCTTTTGAACCCCATTTCCCATCAAAATAAAGGGTAAATAATTGAAATAATTATCTTTCTTAACGCTTGAAATATTTTAATCTATGTAATGCATTGCTGACGTCATTTTTTTAATCGACTGAAGATAGGAGAAACTTATAAAGTTACTTTTTAATTATACTGATTATTTTATTTATTACTAAAGTTTTAGATAACAGGAGGAAATAAATCAACTAATCTTATCATACCTTATAAAAGTATATGTATATAGTATAACTTATGTAACAAGGACATTAAATTAAATTGGGGGGTAAAGAGAGTTTACAGATCTTATTTCTTATATCTTACGTAAGTGAAATCAATGTAAAATGCAATTTTTTATACTAACTTTAGCAAACATTAAAAAATGTTTACACGTAAGAAGTTGAATTTTAAGTTCAAATGTACTAGAACAAATCAACAATTTAATTTTCTACTTTTTGTTTACAAAAACTATCATCGATTATACCATTTACTCTGAAATAAGAAAAATCGTTCGACCGTTTTATTTCTATACAAATAAAAACCCCACCCCAAGAATTAAAGACACACTGCCAACTCTTATCCGGCAAAGCCGATCTATATTACAGGCCATTCGATATCTCCGATGCAAGAGGAATCTCGCCGTAAAATCGACTCGCGCAATCACCATAAAGGTAGCGAGCCCCGATCGCGCAAGACAATAAAATATCCGAAAAGCATCGCGAGCTCGCATCAGCGTAAAAAAAGCAAGCGCGCTCGCGCGCCCGTAAAAATTTCCAGCGACGAACCTCCGTCGGCGAGCTTTTCCCCGGCATATTTTCCTCTCCTACGGGTACGCCTCGTCGGGCCTCTTATCGCTCGACTCGCATCTCCGACCCGCTGTCGATTCTCCTCCCCCCCTCGAGCCATCCGATCCCTTTTTTTTCGCGTCATCAAGGAGGCCGGAGAGTCTTCCCTTTGGCTTTTCCCTGATTTTCCGCGCGGATGTGTATCCCTTTGCCTCTCGAGGGAGGGAGAGGAGGCCGCCTTTGTCCGCCCTCCCTTCGACGCGATCGCCGGAGCAACGAGATAGCCCCTCGCTTTTCTTAGGCTCGCTCAATGCCTTTCGGACTTTATTCTTCTGGATTAAGCTTCTTCCCCCTTTTTTTACTGCGCTTTTATATCCTTAATTAAGAATAGTTGCTGCAGTCGAAGTTCTTTTTGAGAGGATTTAATTATTGTTTACTTATAAAGTTAGGCTTTTTCTAATTTCTAGACAGTTTATATAATGAGTATAAAATGAAAATATTAATTATTTGTTTAAAAAGTATTTGAAAATTTATTTATTCTTAATGAAGCACCTATTGCTCCTGAAGTCGAAAACTTTTTATCGGTTTATTTAATATTCTGTTACATTGAAGTAGATTCTATTTTTAACGTAACTAATGATTAAATAAATAAAAATATTACTAAACTATTTAACAAGTTCAAGAACATAATATTCAAAGATTTGTAAAGAAAGTGGTTTAAATAACGAAATACTTTAATACTTCAATTTTACAGCTGATTGAACCTGAGCATTAAATTTGTTTACTAATGACATTAAAATTTTTAAATACACATTTTCAAAAATTAATTTCAAACATAACGGCAGGTTGTATGACCCGTTACACGACCGCTAAAAATAAAACGACGCAGCAAAGTTCGTGATTTCTTCGGAAGTCAAGCAGTCGCGCGATTTCTTTCGCCTCAGCTCGGACGTCCGGCAAAATTACGAAGATTTCCCATCTGTCACCTTCGGACGCCCGCGTTTCCCGCAGGATCTTTTTCAGCGCTGACGCGCGCAAGAAAATCCGCCGACGAGTTCTGCGGTCACTGGATTTTTTCCAACTTTTTATCTGAGCTTAGCTTTTTCTTATATATACACTATTTTCTTTCGCTGAACTATAAACTTTAACAATTAATCATGATGCACGTAAGCCTTGGACACTTGTACAGTACCCTGATAATGCGAAACACTCAAACACGTCACTGCGTATGTTGAATTAGAGATTCAATGCAAAAAATTGTTAATAAATTGCTATAAAATAAATATAGGTAAATATAAAGTAACAAAAGAAAGTCTAAAATTAAGTTTGAGGAAGCTAAGTGCAAATCTATTGGCAGCGTTTTTTTTTTATTTTCTATGATAAATAAAAATTCAATCTCAATTTTGTTTTGCAACACGTATACGGAAAAACTTTGCGAGCGCCAAGCCAGTGCAATTTTTCAATCAATCAATCACAGAGCTACAATTTATTTCGCGCACACGCGTTTCCCGCTCGGTTTTCATTCATTGTTAACGAGTTGGAGGCAACTGTACACTAAATCGATAAATGTACATTTCCGACATTTATTTTAGAAAAGAAATAATTACGTACTTCTTCAACTAACTTTTATAAACGATGCCATTGCTATAGTTAAGTGCAAATTAAACTTGTCCAATAAAAAGAAATCCAAAAATATCCCTCGCGTGTACTTATTTCTACGTATGCAGCGATACAAAAAAAATATGTGTCGCAGAAATAGACTAGCGCATATCGATATGCAACCTGCGTAAATGCAGTTTAATTACTTCGCCGTGTATTTATATAAGGCAGTCGTCCATTTATTACTCGATGAGGAAAAAGCCCACGCAGGGGCTCAAGATATAAAACTCGTCACCTACCGAGGAAAGGCGAGCACTTGGCCTTTAATTCACATCGCCGCGGCGTCTATTTATCGAACTCCTCGCCCGCGTCGATGAGGGACGCGTCAACGCGCCGAGCAATTTACGCGGGGCTCGTTATTTTTACGCGCCTCACCGGCTAATTTAAAGGCGCGGCATTTATTTTCGATCGACGATTTTCGCCGAGGCGGTGCCTCTCTCGGCGCCTCTTAATTCCGTCGGCGCTCGGGCGCCCTTCCGCGTCACTTGTCGCCGGAGACGATCGAACCTATTTCCCCGGCTATTTCGAGCGCCCGGGGACTGAAATCTCACGGAGGCGTGGATTTGTTTGTTTTCGAAATAAACGATTTCCTGGATCTTGGCGATCGTGACTTTCGTCGGCAGCACGCGACTGCGACGCGGGCCTTTTTTTTTATTTCGCGATTGCAAGGAGTTTTATTGAAAAACAGTCGTTTCGATGGATTTGTATTTTCTAGACTTATACGTGATTGTTTCTAAGAGTATGAGTAGAGTTTATTTAATTTTACGATGAATATTTATTAAGACACTGTTAAAGCTTGAAAGAAATAGATTTTATTATTTATTGACTGAGTTTTCTATAGACGTTAATATTATAGGTATATAATTTTTTATAAAAATTTGATGTAGATATCATTCTTTTAAGACTTGTTAGATTTAAAACTATGCATTTCTGTAGTGTTAGTAGAAAAAATGGTTAAATATTATTTAAGGCATATGGATCTTTGACATATGATTTCATAAGAGTAACTATTTTTCTCAGTGTCTTGATCCCTTTAATGACTAATATTTTGACGAACTTTTGAGCTTTATTTATTAGAATCTTTTATAAAATTAAATCCTTAAAATTAATTAAAAAACTCTTCTAAAAAGTATCAAAGTACTAAATTAATAAATTTCGAATTGGTTATACAAAAACCTTGTAGAAAAGTGTCAAAGTGCAAAAATACAGAAAAGCGTAAAAATTAATTAAGAAACAATTAATAATAATTAAATTATTGTATTAATAAATGATCACACTAAATTTGAATGTTCAAAAAGTGACACTCCGATAATTTACCTTAATTTATGATCTTAATTAATTAATTTTCATTATTATTTTTAAAGTGGGCACAATAACATTGAACTATCAGCAGGCCACATTACGCAAGGCAACTAAAAAAACACGTACTAATTAAAAAGATTAACCAAAAATTCGTTAAAAAACAAGGAAGCGATCCATTAAAGACAATTAAGAAAAGTTAATAATCATATCAGCCGGCGACAACGCTGATAAAGCGGCACGCGCGCGCGCGCGACTTCGTGCCGGGGCGGGCGCGGACAATCGCGCGGCGCGGTCGCTTCCGGGAGCCGGCGAAAATTCAAGCGCGCACCGACGCAGGAGTCGAGCGCGAATTATACTCACAAAAGGCCATTGTACGTAGCGAGGCGCCCGGCGTCCTTAATTACGCGCACGCATTGTACGCGCGGCCCGATTAAGGAATACGCATCGGAACGAAGCGCGAGCCTCTTTTCCTCCGCCGTATAAACGCGATCGAGCGAGTGCCCACCCAAGGAGAGCGACGCGCGCCTCCGGCTGTCCGTGGAAGAGGTACCAAAGTTACGTCGCTGATTAAAACGCGTCGGCATTGTTCGAGTGTCGAAAATAATGCCTCGATCGCTTGCTTTTTTTTCTCTCGTTCGTCGCTGCGTGCGAGTGATCGATATACGTCGCGCGCCTTTCGCGGCCGGGGCTTTCTCTTTCGCTGGCTGCTACATCGAAATGCACTTTACTTTCGAGGGACGCAGTGTAGGCTAATGCACTTGGGTATCTATGATATTGCAGGGATTGATTAAGGTCGTTTTTTTTTTGGCTTCGCTATTGTGATGTTGATGCTCGTGAAATTTCACTCTTTCTTTTTGCATTATAGATCGGGGATTGTTTAAAGTTTGCTAATGTTATGGAACGATCCGATGGAATTTGAATTTCAATTACATTCAAAGTAGTTCGGGCACTCCATCGCTTTCTAATGCACTTATTGTTGAAATAAATTAAATTGATTTTATATGTATGCAGTTGAGTATTTTGAGAGGTGCACTGATAGGGATTATTAATTAATGTACACAATTGTAAATAATATTGAGGGCACATTTCCACAAGAATGCATTACTCTTGATAAACATTCACGTTCACATTTTTTAAACGTATAGGTTCCAATTTTCACTTTAAATATTTGTATTCAAATTAACTTATTAAACAAAATTTGGGTGCATATTTTAATATTTAAAAGAAAATTTAAAATTAAAAAAAGATTGTGCTGTTATTTTTATTAAATATCATAATGAAAAATTAAATCGGGGAGAATTGTTTAACAAAAACTTTTTTTGCAAAAATCATTGTTTTCTTACTAATCTTGGAATCAAGTAAATTGTTTGGTAAAAAATACTTAAAACTTGGTAAAAATTGATACAAATTATGAATTTTCTGCGAGTACTTTTTATTAAGATAATTTTTAATATTTAGATCACTTCGCTCCAAGAATACTAATCACCTAATAAATTTTATGAAACAATATTTTCCGTATACTGATCAATAATTTTCAAATTAATAAAAACTAATATTAGGTATTAAATAAGTGACTGTCTTTACAGGTTAATTATCAACTCCATTTCGATGAGTTTTATCGACCTACTAAAATAATTATTGTTAAAATCAATTTATGTATTCTTCATAATGTACCCTCAATATTTATACTCTTCCAATATCAGACAGAAAATGAATTGATAAATAATTGCAATAATCGTCAGCATTTTATCACCTAAAATTCTTCAAGAATCCCGCTCCAAAGCAGCACAACTGCACCCAAAACAATCGATCGAAAAAAAAACGCAACATCAGCAAATCAGTCTCTCGCCCTCGTAAATCGCGCGCGGGGGCAAGGAAGAAAGCGGCGCGGTCGAAGGCAACGACCGATCGATTCGCTCTTAATTTGCGTGTGCGCGCATCGATCGGACAAAGAAGGAGGCGGCTCGCGCGGCCGCCGCTCGGGCCCCGTCAATAAGACTCGTTAAACGCGCGCGCGGCCGCGTCCTCGTCGAATTAACGTCGATTAGTATGCCCATTAGGCAGACGTTGAACTTGTCCCTCCTCGCGGCAATCACGGCCCTTCCCTCTACCTGCGGGTCGATCGCGATTTGCATCGCGCGCAAGAGAGAGAGCGAGAGGGAAGACGCTACCAGGACGAGGTCGTATACGTCCCGGACCCCTTTTTGCTCGCGCCTTTCTTCGTGCGCTCGAGCATCCGGGGAGGGGGAGGAGGTTGATTGTAATAAGCGAGGGGGCTAGCCGAGGGACTAGTTGTTTATGAGAGGCGAGCTGCGCCTCGTCGATCTTACATTGCTAAGATCGAAGTCCGGCTTTTTTTTTTAAAACGGAGCGCGGAAATTATTTACCTTCACCGAGGAGGCGATGATGGGAGTCGGGGATTCTTTTTTCGCGTGACTTTTCGCGCGCGGCGCCAGGAGTACGTGTAACTACTTAATAGTACGGAGTTGATAATTGGATAATGGCACGGCACTGCCGGGGTGCTTACATCACTTTTTACTTATGGTTTGTACCATTGGAGAGTCATCCGTTCGGGGGTATTAAATCGTTAATTGAAATTGGCTCCTTGATACGGGGAAAATTGAAAGATTACATAGGAAACAACTCGAGCTACGACTAAATTTCCAGGGCTCTAAAGTATCCATCGACGGTTATAACCGGGTAGTTAACATAGATATTCATAAATATTTCATGCGCTATAAATAACGCAATTTATTCCTACATAAAACGCGACGCTTAATTAAATTAATTCGACGCACAGATCCATCTCGTTAAAGTCAAATCGTTCGTAAACTCATCCAATTACGAGTAATTTACTTTTATCAAGATGTTCGAGGAGGCAAAGCTCGAGTGAAATCTTTGAAATCGCTGGCGTAAAAAATTGCTTCCCTCGCACCTACAGCGCGCACGCGAGTGCACACAGCGGGCTTTACGCAACCGCGCGAGCGGATGGCCGGCGGGAGGAAGGAGGCGCGAGCATCCCCCTGACAATTGACACGCAAATCGATCGGTAATTGAGGCGAGCCGGGGCAGGCTCTCGCGGCCCCGTGAGAATTTTGCGCTCGGGTGGACAGCCGCGTATATGCCCGGCGATCGTGAGACTCGCATCATCCCCGCGCGTGTGTGTCCGCGGAGATTCCCAGAGCATTATCGCGGGGGAGTTCGCGGGCTCTCTCCCCCCTCTCTCGCTGCCTTCCTTCCTCCGTCCCGCGCAGTCGCTCTCCAAGGACTTAATGGAGGATCGAGCGAGCGATCCGACGAAATTGGATCACGCGGGGGCGGACGCGCGGCGCAATTTGATTTAACGCGCACGCGCACTCGGCGGATGGGAGCGCGAGCCGATCCGATCGATTAATTTTCCGTTCCCTCGGCCGGACTTTTTTACGCGATCGCCGTATCTAATTTACTCATTTGCAAGGTATCGAATTCTTAATTGTTTAAACTATTTGATTAGGAATGTACCGGTTTTATTTTATTTCGGTGAACATTTGCGATTTTTATCAGGTATTTGCAGTGATAAGCGCAGATCTAATTACTTTGATGCATATACTGGAAGTAAATTTCCTATTTCAAGAAAATGATTTTCTCTTGACTTTATGTTTCAATCAAATAACTTGTTAAAATTCATAATTTTTGAGCTTACAGTCTAATAGTTGTTTTTAAGTCACAGTAGCTAAATAGCACAATCGCCTTAATTCTATAGAAATAGATAACTTCTCTCATTTTCCGAGATTTAAAAATTCGACCATTATAATCAAGATTCTCCAAGAAACACTATCATTTAATTTGATTAATACAAAAATATTTATAATAAACATTTTTAAAAAACTAAAAGAACACCGAAGACTACGTAAATAACTTTCGTACATACGAGAAAAATTCCGCGCTAATAGACAGAAAGTCGTGGAGAAAAGAAAAATAAAGTCGAAGAAGCATCGAAGTGCATTCGTTTGAAAATCGACTCCGAGAGAGAGGAATCACGTAGAAGGAGGCGCCCGTCAAATGTGACGCACGCCGTACAGCCTGCGAGCATCCGAGCGAGTCGGGGCTATAAGCCCGAGCAAAAAGCAAAACAAAGTGTCCCCTGGCAAAAGGAGCCCGAGCGAGAGAAAGCGAGAAAAGAGGGTAGAGAGGAGAGCCGGGCGAGCCGCGGCGATATACGCTCGCCGGAATAATTGACAAGGCGGGCCCGGCACACAATGGCCGGCGGTGCCGGAAGCGCGCCGAGGAAATAGTCTCCTCTTGTCTCTCGTCATTCCGAAAATAAAGCAACGGCCAACCCTTTCCCTCCTCCCCGTAGAGCGACGCGCGCCTCTCCGAGGAGCCCCAAAACGAGCAAGTCCATTTGCAGCGGGGCGCGCGCGCTCGGTGTCTCCGTAAATAGCTAATGGCAAGTGCGCGCCCCTCTCGCTCGCACGGTGTCGTGTTTCCCCGGACGTGCGCGAGCGACGGCACCGCCGACTTTCCGGTGGCGCAGCAGGCCTCCCGGCCGAAGACACACGTGTTCCGCGGCGCGTGTCCGAGGCGCGCGCGGCCACCGGCCTCCTTTGACTTCAATAGCCGCGCCTCGACTCGCCGCTGCTGTACTGCGGGTGCCTCGCGCTTTTCCGCACCGACGCTCGACTCCGCTGTACCGGCGCGGGATGCTTTCCCCATTTTTTTTTTGTAGTTTGCTTTTAATTAAGCTTTTGGGCTTTCTTTTATTGCGCTAGGAAAATGAAACCTTGCAGGCGGAGGCTCCTAATGAATTTTTGCGATTCATTTTTGAGGTATCCTTTTGTTTCTGAAGGAATTATGTTTTTTTATTTATTTAATGGGTTGAGTTTATAAATAGTAGAATTTAAAACATTAGTGCTGTTCCAAAAATTGTGTATGCACTTTGTTAAAAAAAGCCTGAGTTTTAATACACTTTTTAACTGTGTACACAGAGAAAAAAACAGTTGTCAAATGAGCAGTTGCAATTAAAAGTCGCACAGTTGTAGTTGGTGTAATATCTGTACTGCAAATATTATATGCAGCAGTATTCTTGTAAACGCTGAGAACATTAGCAGCAATTATGCTCAATGAATTAAAGAAATAAACAATAAAATTAGTTAAATTGACAAAAAAATTACTCACATAAAATCGATTTAAATTTAAAATGCAGCTAAATGAATGCTAAGAGAAATTATGGATTAGAAACATTTTTTATGCTTCCAGTGCATTTACATTAAATTTCAGGCGTTATTAACAGTATAATTATATAAAAGCACGTTTTAATATTGAATTGAAATTAAACATACACGTAAACTTGGATTACACTTCTGTTTTATATAAAAGTGACATTACCTGTGCACTTAGGATAATTGCAAATGCATAATTGAAGTTATTGCAATATTCAGAATCGCTCGTAAAGTGAAAGTAAAAAAACAAAGAAAATATTTAGTAAACTATAAAAAATAACAATTTATGCGAGTGCACACATTTCTGTTTAATATCTTTCATAAATGCATCATTCACGCACAAGTTCCACCAGGAGCCCAATAAAGATTAAAAATTATAACCTATATTGTCAAGATAAAATAGTTAACTAGTATTATTTAAAAAAAGTTAACATTCTAGTTAACATTCATATATGCATCCGTGTAGTTAACAGCTGTTTAAAATCATATTTTAATCACGACCCGCAGATACGCATCTCCCTCCAATTAGCAGCGCACGACAAAACGTCGTTTCATCATCCGCTTTATTAAAATCGTCACTAATAATCCTATCTTTCACGTATCTCTCCCAAGCGAATCCCCGTCTTCTCACCCCCCACCGCAAAAGAAAAAAAAATCGCCCCGAAATCTCTTCTCATCAGAAAGCCGCGCTTCAATCTTATCCGGGATCAATCGGCGAGTCTCAAAGGCTCGCAAAATTTCGTCGCTCCGCGAAAGCCCCGATTCGCCGGGACCCCCCAGAATCCCCGGCCCGTTCCGGCCAAAGAAAGAAACTCCTTATCTCGCGTTCCGTTTAATTTCTCGCGGGAGCGCGTACACCGCCAGCTGCACCTGCGCACCTACCCCACCTCCCCGCGCGAATATATCTCCTTCGCAGCATCGCCGGACTCTCCCCCCGCGTCTTTCTCTCGCCTTCTGCCTTTCGCGTCCCCCCTGATTTTTTTTCTTTTTGCAGTTCCGTCGTTACACCACCGATCGCGCGCAAAAAAAGGCATATCCTGCATGCGCTGTGGGTCATTTTTCACGCGTTTGCGCGGATGAGGAATCGACTTTTTTTATGCAAAAGTCGCTCGCGCCCGCTGCACCGAAGAGAGAAATACCGCGGCGCGAAAGTTTCGAGAAATAAAAGCAAATTTTGAATGCGCGGCCGGATTTCATGGGAATGAGCTGCAAAAGCGGGGGTTTTAAACTGAGCGATGATTCTTCTGGCAAGGTGCACACGCGAGGAAGCCACTACCGGAGCTTTCCGATGTAGCAGCCGGCAAAGTACCTCGAGGATTGCTGCGAAGATTTCGCACGTATTTTTAAAAGTAGGGTGTATAAATCTTATACGAAAGTAAATACGAACTACGCGATCGAGGAACGTGTGCGGCTGTTACCTCCTTTTTTTGTCTTTATCTTATTTTCTACAGTCTTCGAAAGTTTACTTCTATAAATTTTATAGTTTACGCGTGATTGAAGGTTTAAATCTATTTTAACTTTGTTTCTACACAATGCCATTTAAGAAGAATTTTATAGGGTATACACAGCTCAATATTTAAAAGAATTTAATAAATATTTTAATCGTGATTTTCAAAAAGAATGAAATTTAATTTTAATTAAATCTCTCAAAACCTGGAAAAGTGAGAAGCTACTCAATTCAAGTAAAACCTGAGTCAAACAAACTTACAGAGAGTTTGTTAGTCAGTTTTTTCTAAAGGATTGATTTTTTTTTCACACTTCTACCTTATGAGAAACTCAAGAAAAGTAATTCTTTATTATAAATAATATTAAACAAAAAAAATTCATACTGCTTTTTTAATGAAAATATTTAAAATGAACAAGTACTCAACTCCTCACATTAATTACCAAAATAAAAAAAAGTATCAAACACCAGTTGACAGCATCAAGTGCTTTCATCGGCTCAACATCAACTAATAGCACCTCCTCAAAATTTCCACGATAAATAATAATAGAACTCCACCGAGAGCTTAAAAAAAAAGGGCCGTTCAAGCACTCGCGACTTGAAAGAGGCTCTCTCGTCGGCAAGTGAGGGGGGTACGGGGGAGGGTTAACAGAGGGCTAAGCGCCGCGCGCACGGCGTCAAAGCTCGCGCGAGTTTGCGCGAGCGTCACCGGCGACGAGAGGAGCGATTTTGCAAGCGACAAGCTTTATAAATCTCTTGTCAGCGAGCGCGAGGGAAAAACGAAGGGCGGCCAAAGCGAGCGCGCGCGCGCGGGGGCCAAAGGTTAAGGCTTAATTTTCCTGTCGCGCCGAGGCGCGCCTTTTTCGCTAAAACGCCGTTAATAATATCCGCCCTGCTGCCTTGTTGGGCGTCCGAAAAAAGAGTCGTTATACCCCTATCGGAAAATTTTCTTTGCCCTTTTGTTTCGAAAATAAAGGGCTGCGTGCACCCGACTTGGCTTCGCCTGCTCACGTTAATTTAGAACTGTTCGTATTTAAGAGTGAAGGTTTTTGTAGAATATTTTCCAAATTTTCGTATTTTTACAATCTTTTTATTGTATCTTTTTCTTCTTTTTCAAATAATTTCGATTTTAAAGTTTTATATAACCCAGAAATATAATTTCAATCAATGATGTACAATTCTGACTTCGATAAATTTATTTCATAATCCTCATATTTGATCAATGTATATAAAAATCCAGAAAAAATACCTAATCATCAAAAAATTCTTACTACATCAGGATAAATTCGTTTTTTTTCGATTTAATAAAACTGCCTTACTAGATATTCTTGCTCACTTTCCTGCTAGAACTTCGGTCATCAACGCTTATCATTATAATGAAAACGGGAGGCGATGTGAGTCGATGATTCCACCAGCATACAATTTGTCCAAAGTAACTGCACCCGCTACTCAGTGGTACGCAATCTCCGACGACATTGTAAATGAAGAGGATGTTTTTGAACTGTCTGAAAGATTACCTAATGTAAAAAACGTTAATAGACTTTTTCACATTCGGTAACCTTCTAGACAGGTCAACAATTTCAAACACTTTCACTTCCTTTGGACGCGGGATCTTAAAAAACGTTTTTATGACAGAGAAGTCAAAATAGTTTGACTTACTGCATTGATCTATAGTAGTAATAATGCATTATTATTTATTTTTATGTTATGCATTGTAAAAATTATTTAATATGTAAATTTAGAGTAATTAGAAAATTAAAAAAAAAAATTAATTTCATTAATTTATTTAAACAAGTGATAAATTCTATTCAAATTAAAATATAAAATTCATATCCAAATTTTGGCGCCATCCGATTCGACTTTTACTTATATTAATTAATCATGTTTAAATGGTTTCCAACATCCTGCATCATTAAAGTGTTAATAATTATTGCTTATACCCTTTCGCGAAAAAATTTAGCTTCCATATTCGAAACGGAAGTCATGACTACCGTAATAGTAACACTTCAAAGTATACGACCGGCTAAAAGACCGCGCGAATTATTCATATTTCAGCGCCTGCTCCGTCATCAGGCCGCGGTCCGAAGGAAAAATTTCGGTAGTTAGTGCACCGCGGCGCCTAGTGGCCGGCGGATTATCGCGCGAACATTTCCCGCTCGCGGCGCGCCCCGCATATTTTATGCAGGAGCCGCGGGTTCGCGCGTAACTCGTAAGCGCATCCGCGTCAAATTTACACACGCGCTACCGGCGGTACAATATTTAAAGCGGCGCGTTCATTTTTTACGGGCGCGTTGTCGCGCGCGGAGCTCCCTATTTTTTTTTTCCTCACCACGGATTTTAACGGCGGTGGCGTGATTAAATCAATTTTAATTAAGTCTGATGCGCCCATGATTTTTGCAATATGAATTTTTTCTCGCCCCGTCGTTCGTTTAATTAAAAACGCCGTCGGTAGCTGCAGCGTACTTTAAAAATTTTTTTCATTTTTATTCGCGAAATGCGCGCGCGGAGCTTTTCAATTTCAGTTACAGCTCAGTTGTAAAAGTTTAATTATGAAAACGAAATGCACGCGTACACCTACGTACGTACACTTTTACGTTTATATAAAAAAAAAAGAAAAAAAAACGTAGAAAACGATGCGTCCGCGCGTAATGCATCACACGAGTATAACAACACAAACAACGAAAAGAAACAGCTGCGCAGGGAGGCAGCATTCGACGGGCGATAAAAGATTCATTGTCTCGCGTGCGCGTTTTATCACCAGCTTTCCTCGCGCGCGCGCGAATGGAAACGAAGAGGGGCCCCGGCGTCGTTAGAAATTTCGCCGGCGCACGCAGACGCGAAATTAGAATTCAAGGCGCGCGAGCGCCGACCGGCCGAAGTACACGCGTCGGTCGAACGATTTCTCCAGGGGAGGGCGAGGGGGCGGGGGAGATATATCGCCGAAGTTCACGGGCGTAAGGGCGAAGCGCGGAAAAAGAAAGTCCGCCCGCGGCGCGTGCACGGAGCGTCTATAAGTTCCTCGCGCTACGAGGGTAATCCGCGTGGACGTTCCGGCAAAAATACGACGGGGGAAAAGGGTAAGTTTGCGTACGCGAACGCTCGGATATTGCTCTTGTAGCCGGGAACTTTTACCGTTTTGTAGTTCGATTATTTTGGATTTATACCTCGAGTTTTGAAATAGAGGACTTCGATATTTATTTGTTTCGGGAAAAAGTAGAAAATCATAAAAAAATATTTCTGTTTTCGAATTTGTGTATTAGTAATCCGCTGTAAAAAAACGATGGCAGGATATTGTTAAACATTTTAAAGAATCCTCTCTAAAAAAAGGTGGACAGGATATTGTGAAACATTTAAAGAATTACGCCAAACTTCAAAATGTTCTAATTTAATTATCAATTCAAAGAATTTTTCGTTTGTTTAAATAGATTAATGAAGTGTAATCATGAAGTTCTGAGTTATCTAGTAACCTTAAAAATTAGATCGTCTAATTTTATAATCTGTTTTTTTTTATTTAGTCGAATTCGTTTTGAACGAGAATATAAATTACAAAAGAGTGTCCTTATAACGTAGAAAGAGTTTGTCAATCATTAAATGTTTTTTTTCTACATTTTATTAACATTAATCGATTATTAGCTCGAAAAAGATTCATTTTATTTTAGAGGAATTGCACTATTTTTTTCAATTTTCCCCTAACACTAATGTAATCAATTAATACTAATGATACTGTGAATAATATTGCACTAAGAATTTTTAAAGTAGTTTTTCCTCTTTCATTAATTGTAATTAAAAAGCAAGAAAACTTCCTTTTCTAAATATTCATACAATGAAAGATAAACTTACAAAAATATTACACTATTTAATATACTTTTGATACATTAATTAACAAAGACGCTGCACAGAGCAGAACTTAGAATTAATTATAAACAAAAAAGTAACTTAATAAAATTAAGCTAGTAAAAGCGTAGAAAATTTGCATTTTTAAAGCAAATTAAAAAATTCACTAAATTAGCAACGAGAAAATCATTTTTTTAACAAAAAAATCCTGACTAACTACACGAATAAATAATTACGAAAATTATCGCTGCAAAACGCCACGCGACCGAAAAAGTAAACGCTCCTGAAACGCAAAGCGTTATTTGCGGATCTCGCGATCGCAAAGGGTCGGAGTCGAAAAGCGCAGTCGCGAGGGCCTCGCACGCGAGTGTGCACAGAGAGATGGAGAGAGAGAGAGAGAGCCCGACGAAAATCCGCGGCGCTTATGCAAATCCGGGCCGCGGGGGTGTGCGGCGGCGCCGTCGCCGGCGACGTCTGAAGCGGGACGAATCGCGCGCGGCGCGCCGCTCCCTTTGATTAGCGTAATGAACGGCCCAATTAGAGAAATAACGCGCCCGTAATGCGTCGGGCTGCTGCCCGGCTCGCTTTTTTCCCCGCCCTTTGCTCTTCCGTCTGTTGATTTTCGCGGACTTTGCGCCCTTAAAACGAGCCTCCTTCAATGCCTTTTTGTTAATCTGATTAGGCAGCCTACTTATTTTTTTTTTATTTTCTGGTTTATTAAAATTCCGCCTGGATTTCGGGAATTATTATATAAAGTCTGGATACTTTTTGTTATTAAAATTTCTAACGATGAAAAACTGATGTTTCATTAGCGATAATTAAAAATATAAAATGCGAGTAAGACAGATTATAAATAAAAATTTATAAATTTTCGATGTTTAAGTGTACTTATAATAAACTAATTTATATTTCAAAATGAATCAAATGATAATGGATCTTAAAAATAAGATTCAGTAAATGTAGGTCTAATACACATTAAATGAGCTTGTGACGTAAGAATTGAATTAACGAACTTAATACACAATGTATTCACCTTATCATTACTGCACTCTCATTAACCATTCACACATTTTTTACGATTTTGATATACTCATCTTCCGAATAAATTAAATTAATCCATCGAATAATTTATAAATTTTATTAAATAATGTTAATATACACGTGAGCCGTCCATCTAAAAAGTATTTTCATCAATATTCAAGCATAAACATTTGCTTAATCCAAGTGGAGCGCGGCTTTAATACACAATAAAATTTGGCTCTCGCGAAAATGAGCTTAGGTGCACGGGATGACGAGGCCGTCCATTAGCTAATTCACTGCTTTTATGAACTCATCCCCCCACGGAAGTGTCCATATACGAAAGCCCATAAACGCAGCTTATCAATCTCGAGCCGATCCTCGGGCTGCTACGCGACGCGCGGCCAATAAAATCCTCGGCGCGTAAAGGGACTCGCTCGGCGAAATAATCGAAGCCGCATAATCGGGCGGAAATGGTCCCCGCTATAAAACTACCGTATAACCAAAATGTGGGACGATCGGCGGGCAAGAAATCAATTCTTGCGGGATAAGACGCGCATAGTACAACGTATAGCTGTGACTGTGCGTCATGCAGTCGGGGGAGATAAGAGCGTCAAAATATATTTTTTTGTTGTCAGAGAGAGGAAGGATAATAGCTAAAAAATTGGACATTTTGCCGTATCCTTACTCCGTAAATAAGAGATAACAGAGAAGTTGTTTACTTAAACATTCGAATAATAAATGAACCGTATATTCATAATAGCTATAGTTTATTTAAAGTAAACTATTTAAAGTTGAATTAGTGAAAAACCACTATACAATTAGTGTAATTCCACTAAAAAGTCCACTATTGAGTGATTAGTGGAGCAAGTTCCACTAATTTTAATGATTTTTCATTAATTCAACTTTAAAGGGAAGATTGAGAAGCTATATTTTTTTGGGATACAAAAACTCAAGTAAATAGTGAAAATTAAAATATTCCTGAATCAAAAAGTCAAATGTTTATTTATTGTTTCAGTGAAAGGTTTTGATTAATAACGTGGGAATATTTGGACTTTGCATAAAAAAAGAAATTCCATGAGCTCCATCAAATAGAATATTGGAAAATACTTGGCACGATATTTTTTATCTTTAACAATTTCAAAATTATTTTGGCATAGATAGTATTTGACACTTTATTTTAATTTACTGTATACTTTTGGTAATAAATGTTAAAGTGAAAAAATACGTTTCGATTATTATTGAATATTTGATTTGATAGGTCAACTGGAATTTCTTATGCAAAGACCAAATTCATATATTAGAGGGGAGGAAAATGTTTCCTTGCATTTGGATTTCTTCATTCAAATCAACTATAATCAGTGAAAACTTAATTCAATACAAAGAATCATTAAAATCCATCAAAACGTAAATATGCATTCTTTAAAATTAAATTTAATGTCAAATCTTGCTCGAAGATGTAATTTGCATAATTTTATAGTAACCATTAAATATACAAATATATAATAATCACGGATACTAGTGTAGAAAATTATTCAATCGCAAGAGCAATACGTAGCTAAATGCGCCTCGTAAACTCAATTATTTATGGATAGCTCGAAAATGCAAAATTATATCCAGCAAACGTAACGTGCCAAAGATAAAGCGGGGAAAATTCATGGGCTCTAAACGGGCCCAATCGAGGCTTATCATTGGCCGAGTGCATCCATAACGCCGCCTTTCAAAAGGACCGAAAAAAAGGCTTTCTAAGCCGCGGCTGAGATATTCCCGCGGCGCTTATTACGAAGAAACGAGATTTATATTTACGCCGTGCGCACCCGATAAAATCGGCGCCGTAAAACTATTTACCGTCGCCCATTATCGTGATGCTCGTGACGCGCGCTCGCTCGCGGTGGAGGAACAGGACCCGGGGAACCTCCCACGGAATATCCGCGGCGAGCCTCCCCGCGGCAATGAAGCCCGAGACTTTTTTTTGTCCGCGTATATATGTAGATATAAGGTGCTCTCCGATCGTCTGGCGAGACGCGCGAATAAGCGAGGGAAAATTAGAAGGACTGATGACTCGCGTGGGAGACGTGACGTTTCGCACTCGTTCGAGAGCCAATGGATCGAGCGAAGATGCCTTTTAGCGAGATTACATGATTTCACATTTTTCCATCATGAAGAGATGAGAAAAAACACGGAGAAAAAAAATTGTAGTAAAAACTGTTCTGTCCAGTGAAGTGACCCCAGACTGACAATTTATGAGGAATAGTAACATTTTCTACAATTATAATAAATCTTGCTAAACTATTGTAAATTTTACAAGATGTAAAGTAATTTTTCTAAACATTTATAAATAAGTATGGTAATTTTTTATCAAAATGTCAGTTTGTGGCCATTTCTTATGCAATACTTTGTAATTTTTACTAAAATTTCTTCTCAATGTACGGTTTATTGAAAAACCAAACATTTATTTCAAACAAATAAATGACTGTATTTTTGTAGGGTATGAAAAATAATTTTTAAAAATGAATGTACAATTACAATTGATATTTTCGTAATAATGAAAGCCGATATTAATACCAAACAAGGATAAAGATTACATGGAAAGTAATGAAATGAACAATTAAATTCGAAAACTGGGCATCGATCTGAAAAAAGTAAAATAAATTAATGCAGTTAATAAAAGTACTCTTTACAAATTCGACGATGTAGAATGCAGAATTGCAATAAAGGATAACAAAAAAATAATAAAAAGTGTAACGAGTAACGTTCTTTTACGAGATAATGATAATAAAAAATCCAACAATTTCAAAATAAAGGTTTTCCAAATTAATCTCTTCTGTTTTAAATAAATGAAAATAATTTAATTATACGCTTTGTAATAATGAAACAAGTAACTGATGTCAAACAAGATTAAAATAATAATTCAATTTACAGGCAAAAGTTCATCGTTACTCCGAATGAGAGTACAGTGTTAAAAGTACTGATTACAACTCTGGCTGTCCAGTGCTCAAAACTATATAATAACGAAGAATGATAAAAAAAAATGAAAATAAGCAAATGAAAATGAACGGTACCTCGCAGGCTCCGTATAACGAGACGGCGCGAGGCGCATCGTGCACGTCGAGCTTATAAGATAAACTCGAGCGCAGGGATATATACAAAGTCTAGAGCTTACCGGGGGGAAGGAGGAAGAGGCACCTTGGCGAATTACCATGATCGGTTAGACCGGCGTGATTATCGGCCGGCTCTCCCTACGTCATTCGCGACCCTAATCTCGACGAGTCACGAGCCCGCCGGCCGGTTTTGCGCTCCTCCAAACACTTTTTCCCGACCCGCCGCGCTGAGATACTCACATACACACCGGAAATGCCTCTACTCTCGCGGTTCATTACTGACAAAATATCCCTAATTCGCGGGCAGCTTATTGAAAAAAAATATATATAACGCCGATAAAATTGTTTTTCCCGAAACAAGGTTCGTGTTTTTGCAAGCTGTTCGATACCTGTAAACTGCGACCGACGCACGTTTGTCAAAAAATTTATTTATAACGAAATTTCGCTCGCACGCGCGCCGATGCAAAAGGACAAAAAAAAAGCGGCGAAGGGACGGCGCGCGTTCATTACCGGTGTGCGGCGGACGGCTCGTCAGCGTCGTGTTTTAAATAAAAATATATTCAGATTGGAAAATGGAAAAAGGGGGGCATCGCTCGGCCGGAGTGTGAGAAGATTACGCGACGCGATAGCTGGCAAAAGCCAGATTTTTATACCGCGGGATGGAATTTCCAGGGGAATTACACGTTTCACGCGCGGCGCCGCGATGCAAATGCAACGCCGCCAAATTATCGGTTAGGCTTCTTGTCGTTTAACGCCGCTCCTTTTTCTTCCTCGAGTTAAAAAGCGTATAAAAGATGCTATCGGGACTCCGGGGAGTTTCGAATGGAACACGGCATTTCGTGAGTTTCGAAAAAAGACGCTAAGTACGCGTGTATTAAGCTTAACCAGGCTATCCATGACGCTGCTTGTATAGAGTACAGTTAAAGAGGTTTAATCACATACTCAATTGGCTGAGAAAAAAATTACCATGAAATAAAGCCTCCGCCGCCGATGGAAAAAAAAACGAGGAGTGAAAAACAACGGGCAGACAAATGGTTCTAAACAAAGTGACAGATCGCTTATTAAACGCTGACGAGGTTGGAAAAAAAAGAGCGCAAGCCGCGCGTCTCATTATTACCGAGCGCGTGCGCGGCCCGCGTAACCCGTTCCGTCGCGTCACGGCCTCTCGATTACGAAATTTCACCTACTTCCTCAATTTCACAGTCGTCCATTAGCCAAAAAAAAAACGAAGCGGGACCGGCGAAAGGGTAGGAATTAAGTGAAAACGAAGCGCGCCTAATGCGCCCGAAGCAGCTGTCCCGCGCGCGCGCCTCCCGAATTCCCTCGCGCCAGAAGAGCGAGGAAGGGACAGACACGAAAAAAAAGGCGAGCGAGCGATACCTAAGACAAAAGGAACCGGAGCATGACTCCCGTTTTTTTTTCCTCGGCCGAGCAGATGGCAACCCTTTTTCGGCTTTTCCGCGCACCGGCGCCTGCCTGCCTCTTTTTTTTCCATTATCCGTGGCGTTTATGCGGCGCGGGCGACGACGGGATGAAAAGTCGCCGGCAGATGCGGGAAATCGAGAGGCCGATCGTTATCGGTCGAGCTTCACGCTCCCGCGCCCCCCTCGTCGGTCGCTCTCGATTTCGGAAAATGCCGGTTGCACTCCGCGGAGGATTTTCAGATCGATCGCGAGATGCGATTTCCTCGAGATGTGGGCTACCGTATAGTGGGCGTCCAGGCGGCGCGGACCGGCTCGCTGACGAACGTGTGAAATTTAAACCTCGAGCGTGTGAAAGGCAGTTTTGACGTATCGGGGGCCATTCATCAATCGATTTTTGAAGGTTTCTAAAGTTGGTGAAAATTATTGAGTTGAGCGAGTTCGATATGCGCACTCGGTACCATTTTACTTTGTATGAGAATCGAGGGACCGTGGTAGATTCACAGAACGATCCAAATTTTGGATTACAGTTATGATTATTAGAATTCTTTTATATTCTTGTCATGAATATAAATTTCGTTTTATAGGGAGTGACTAAAAGCTGCTATATAATGATAAAATATCTTACGTTTGATAAAAATACAGTCAAACGTATATATTTATATTTCATTAAGTTATTTAAAGAGTTAAAAATTTCCAAAAGAAATCGTGGACAAACATGTTTCGTTAAATTTAAAATATTTGAAAAATATAAATTGTAATACAAATAATCATGAATTAAATACAGATAATCAAATTATATTTACTTACTTGTCTTTATTTTCCTAATTGAATTAATAAACTAAATTCTTTAAACTTTTCTTTAAATGCATACAATTGATCTTATTTTTCATTTTTATTGCATTCACTTAATTATTATATATTCTATCCTGCAATAAAATATTTTCATTTTAATAGATGTATTTCAAAATAATTTGACTAACTAGGAGAGTGTTACACCTCCGGAACACTAATCTCTTCAAAGCTTTGCGTACTCTTTTCTTGAGCCTAAATGTGAAGTCTGCTACCTTTAGTTTGATCGCATAGGTCTTTCTGACTTATACAGAGACTTATTCATCTTTCTTATATCGTATACTCAAATAACATGAAATATCTGAAAAACATATGAGCTTATTAATTTCTATTGCTTTATTTTCACTGTAATTACTTATATAACATAACAATTTTAACACAATGAAATAGATTTCAGTCATGCGTATACAGTTTTACCTTTTATTCAGCATTGTTTATCAATCTAATCATGCTCCTATTGGAGATCCTCCGTTGCTACTGATTGAACCAAGTGAATTTCGCATTCTTATTTACATTACATGTCCATAATAATGTAATGTAATTAAGAAAAATAAGCAACATGAAGTAACTTGGTCCAATTAGCAACAGCGGAGGATCTTCAATAGGAAGATAATTAGATTGATAAACAATGTTAATATCCGCTGAATAAAAGGGAAAACTGTGTACGTATGGTTAAAATCTGTTTCATTTTGTTAAAATTGTTATGTCTTTATGTTATTTAAGTAATTATACTGAAAATAAAGCAAAAGAAATTAATAAGCTCATATGTTTTTCAGATATTTCAAGTTTTTTGAGTTTATGAAATAAGAAAGAGGCGTAAGTCTCTGTATAAGTCAGTAAGGCCTATGAGATCAAACTAAATATGTTAGACTTCACATTCAAACTCAAGAAAACAGCATGCAAAGTTTTGAAGAGATTGGTTGTTCCGGAGATATGACACTCTCCTAGTTGACAATATTAATAATAAATCATAAACTAAGTTATTGGCATGAACGAATTCATTAAGTTTAGATTAATACACTTAAAGTTTTTAAATAGATTTTTTACAGATACCAGTAATGAACCTTCCATGCAAACAACCGAATTGTAATTAATTATAAAATTATTTACCTTCAATAAACTCCTCTTCATTTGTTGACTTGCCACCCAGGCAATATATTATATATTATACATATATTATATTTTGAAAGAATGAATAATCAACCTATTCATGTTTTGTTTTATGTTGTTCCTTACGTGGGGATTAAAGTTTACAGCTAAACCGTTCTTAAAGACCGTTCCGGACGTAAGGGGTGGAAGTCTAACAGTTTGTCACTGTTAGTAGTAGTAGCGATGCTGCAGTATCTTCATTCGTTGACGTGAGTGACAACAGATCCCCTGAAAAGCTAAAAAGGGCGCGACCGCGTCAACTAAAAAACTACCGAATTAACCGAAAAACTAAATTTTACTCATAAAAAACCTAATTTTAATAAAAAGAATAATCCGCAGGGAGGATGAAGACTGAAGAATGGGGAACTGCTAATTAATAGTCGTAATAGACAAGTTGGGTTACCTTACATTTATTTGATGATGTTCAAACTGATGCACTGCATACTTTCATGAAACAAGTGCTGCATTAAGGTTCTTGCAAGAAAGGAACACCGAGGAATACCGAAGAATAAGAGCCTAGTGTCACCGGAACACTAGGTATTCATCGATATGCCTGATTGCTCCTTTCATGCAAAAGTTTTACCTTTACCTTACCACCATTCGATGATCTTGCAGAAAGGCAACACCGAGGCATACAGAGGAATAAGCTTAGCAACATCGTCATGCTAGTCTCGTTTTCGTCGGTGTGCCTCTAAACCTCCTTTCGTGCAAGAGTTTTTACCTTTACCTTTTTCCCTTTACCTCTTTACCTTTACCTCTTTACTTTTACCTCTTTCCTTTTACCTTTTTCCCTTTAGTTCCTTTACCTTACCGCCATTCGATGATGTACAACCCACATAGCATGGGATATTTCTGTAATATTTCTATGAAATATTACTGAAACATTGTTATGTCCACCTAATTAACATGCAAGCAGTATTACTGAAATATTAATTCGAAATTTTTCATGTAATATTTCAAGTAATATTTCAGTAATATTACTCTCGTGTTAATTAGGCGGACATCAAAATATCTCAGTAATATTTCATTGAAATATTTCATGTTATGTGGGAAGCTGATGAAATTTTTATCCTGAAAAGCTAAAAAGGCCCTACCTAACTATTATAGTGAATATCGCAAACTTGAATAAACTAAAATAAAATCGCATTTAATTTAATCGATTTCCGCGATTTAAAAAATAAAAAAACTAATATTTTTTACACCGACCTATTAATCAAGACAAACTATAAACGATTCTCCTTAAAATACGTTTTAATTATCTGAAGGTTTGGGTGGGTAGAAAGGAACAACATAAAACGATCGAATCAACGTCGAATTCAAATTGTATTATAATAAAAAGAAAAACCTCATTAGAGCAGAATTAATAAATTTTTAAAAGATTATTCTTTTTGTTATTATTATTTTAAATTTATAAACCGCGAATTCTTAATGAACGAATAGGTTGATTATGTTAATGACAAAAACGCTCACAGTTTACAGTCCCTCGTAGAAGACGACGGCAGCTTGGCCTCCTTCGTCTTCTTCCGTACCCCGAGCGCTCAGGGATCCCTTCGGATTACCACAGACTGAGAATCAAGGTACGTAGAGACAACACTGGAAATTCGTATGATGCCTATATTCTAAAGCCTATACCTTAGTATAGACTAAAGAGTACATTGCACCATTCCATAATTTCCATTGGTGCTTCTGTCGATCGCTGAGACATCAGGTATTAATTTAGGGTGAAACCCTTTTTTTCTGTAAAATATAAGAGTGCGTTCATGTATTAACTATATTTTTTTAAAATATGTTCTATAAAGATATAAAATCTTACCAAACGTATACGTTTCCATTATGAAGATTACAAGCAAGTAAATTTGAACCAATTTCAATAATTTTAAATTTACTTAAATCAATTTTTATCATCAATCTCTTCACCAAGAGCAACAAAAATACAAAGCCACCTGAAACAAAAATTTGAAATAAATGTAATGAAAATAAAATAACTTATTTATTATCAAATTGTGTCACCAAATTTTGTTAGAAATGGTAAAAAATCTTTTCTTCTTTTGAAGTGCAAAATTTTAAAGGTGATCCAAAAAAATTTTATGCAAAATATAACTTACTACTTTTGCAAAAAAATTCTTAATTTTTGAGAGAGAAATTATAAAAATTGTACATTATTTAGAATTTTACATTATTTCTTTTATAAAAATTTAAAGACTATTAACAATACAAGAATTATTTTTCAAATAGAGTTATAAAATTTTTTAATATTACTTTTTTTGTAAATTATTGTCAATAGAAAAAGAATTAGATACTTTGGTTTGATGACCTTATTATGTTACATCAGCAATGAACTATTAAGATTTTGAAACTGTTGCATAAAGTTGTAAAATCTTACCAAATATGTTTGTTTCCACAATGAAAGTTTCCACGCAAGCCAATGTATACAGATCTTTTAATCCAGAGCCACAAAAATCCATAGCCACCTGAAAACCAATTTTGAATTAAATTTTGTATAAACAAAAACGCTAATTGTTTATTGAATTTAATTAGAAAAAGATCAGTTCTTTATTCTTTCTTTTGGCATGAAAAATTTCTTAAAGTGGTTTAAAGACGCTTACTATAAAATATAATTACTAACCAATTTTACAAAAAATTCTTAAATTTTGAGTGAAAATTTATTAAAATCTTATATTACAGCAGAGTCAGCAGTTTATTATTCTACTGATTGATTAAAAATTTCTATAAAATTTGAAATGTGTTTTATAAAGACAAAATCTTACCAAACAAGTATGTTCCCTCAAAGCTGTTCACACAGAAGTAGATTTGCATCAATCTCTTAATCCGAGCCACAAAAGCACACTAGCCACCTGAAAACAAATTTTGAATTTCTTATCAAATTTTGTTAGAAAAATAAAAGTTTTTATTTTGTCTAATGGTGTACATTTTTTCAGTTGGTTTAAACAATTTTAAAACAAAATATGATGTATTACTTCTGCAAAGAAAATTCTAAATTTTTGAGTAGGTAGTTATAACACTTTTTTAATAATTAACGCATTTTTAAGAAAAAATTAACGAGAATTCTCAAAATAAGTTTTTATACATAATTAGAGTTATAAAATAGATCCCATTATTATCTTTCAAATATCAATGTAAAAAAATGCACGGTTAAAAAAAACTACAAGAAATATTTAGACAAACATATACTATAAGTAGTCGAACATTGAACAGATATAACGTTTATCAGATTTTCTATTAATCCTCTCTTAATTCTATATAAAAATTCTATTAGTGTGTAGATAACACGCTTTTCATCAATTTCTTGCTTCTATAATATGAATATTTAGTTACAAAACGTATTGATTAATGCTATTCATATTTAAGGCGCATTTAAATTGATTATAAAAAATGGTATTTAATGAATGTAGCAAAATTTGCTATGGCATATCTTATTAAAAGCTTATCCGTGGTGTAATATCAATAATTTTCAACTATTCAGGAAATATTACTCATAATAAATGTCAATTTTCAGGGCCTGAATTTGTATCTCTTAGCAAGTGTTACGATGACCAGAGCACTGTACTGTCGTCTGTGAATTGTTTTCACAAATACACCTTAAACGCTCTTTTGAGCTCAGATTTTATACACTCTTTTTCAGGGACACCATGAGTTTCGTAATAAGTCATTAAAAAGCGTATTAAATGACGCGAAACTATTAACTGAATAGAAAAAATGACACTAAAATGACAGTTGTCCGCCATTACATATAGCTAATCTAACATGTAAACGTATTTGTTTGCGTACTGCGTTACCTATAGTTGAGTATCCACCTTCAGCAATCTATTACACAAGATTTACTTTATTAAGTGACCCTTTTCAATGTCTGAATATGTGTTTTTTATGCGTTGTTACCGCGACCACGTTCGGGCACTCGAATGCGGCGACTCCCGCTCCGCGGCACCGCGGCGGCATCTCCGCGACTCGCGACACGTTTTGACGAGTACGAAATGTCGAGCCCTATATACAGCTGTCTTTATGCGCACACACTTTTCAAATGACCATATGCACTGTACAGCCCCACAAAGAAAGCCCTACTAGATTCATCAATGGCTTTACCTTTAGTGAATACCTATATACATAATGTAGATCAGCTAAGTACTTAAATGCGTGTTTTTTAGACGATCTAACCACGGCCACTGTCGATACTCGAGTGCTGCAGGCCCGATTGCCTCCCGCCCCTCCCCTTCCCACTCCGCGGCACCGCGGCGGCGTCTGCTTCGCGAATTCCTTTTTCACTCATTACATGCGATTTCGAGCCCGGGCTTTATGCACGCTTTTCCAGAACCGCCTTTTGCTTTGTATTAACTCATAAAAAATGCAGTAAATGATGCTAGACTTATTAGATTTTATTCATACTTTACCCATGACGAATGTCCGCGATGCTCAGCTACAAATCAGCAACGAAAGCGTCTACACTCGTAATATCAGGTACGACTCCCTTAATAAAATGATGACGCTGTCTGCTAGACGATGTTACCGCGGCCGCGGTCGACGCTCGAATGGCGTCTGCCGCCCCTCCCCTCCCCTACCTACTCCCGCGGCACCGCGGCGGCGTCTGCTTCGCGAATTCTTTTTTCACACATTACATGCGATTTCGAGCTCGGGCTTTGTACACACTTTTCCACAATCGCCTTTTGCTTTGTATTAACTCAAAAAATGCAGTAAATGATACTAAACGCGGCCGAGATGAAATCAAGGTAATCTAGAAATGACGATGAAATGACAGTTGTCCGCCATTACATATAGCTATACTCGCGAGTTCTCTAATATACAGACGTGCTGACTTACGCTTCGGCTTATTACCTAGTTGAATAACCATCTTTAGCTACTTATTATGCAAGATTTCTGTATTAAATGAGAATTTTAAACGTCTGAAAACGAGCCTTCTACGTCGCGCCATGTTAGAGACTACGACGCGAGTGTGAGCGACACAAAGCTTATTAAATTTTGTTCATACTTTACCTATAGCGAATATCCGCGATGCTCAACTACACATCAGCAACGAAAGGGTATACACTTGTTGATATCAGGCAAGATTTCCATGATAATCTTCGATGCTAAGATGTGCGTCTGCAAGACGATGTTACCGCGGCCGCGGTCGACGCTCGAATGGCAACTGCCGCCCCTCCGCGCCCCGCGACGCCGCGGCGGCGTATAACTTCGCGAATCATGCGACCTGCCTCACTTGAATCCATAAAAACGTACACATAACGCAAAATAGGGATGTAAATCATAAAAAATAAGTAAAATTACGATCGATCACTTACCAAAGCCTCGGATTAAATGCGCAATCGTATCCAAAGTACGCACAGAAGCCTCGCCTTCTCGGCGCGCGGGCAACCTGCCGCGTAAGCCCTTATTTTCCGGTCGAGCTCGCGGCAGTCTTGCAATACTGGGGCCGCGAGCGGAGCACGTCCGGGAGCCGTTTACGGGCTTGTCAAAGTCGGCTCCGGGGGGCGCGCGCCCTCCTCCTCCTCGCAGCTCGCGCGAACCTCCGGGTACAGAGGCGCGCGGCGGCGCACAATGGGGAGCGCTCATTGCTATTCGCCGGGCGCACCGGACAATTACACGGGCGCTACGACGACCGTGCCCCCCGCCCCCGCTTTTGCTGCCGGCCGGCAGATAGACGAATATTGTTCGCGCGAGGCGGGCCAACTCGCGCGGATGATTCACTGCTTTTCGATCGTTAGCTCGCTGTACTCGCTTTTATTCATCGCTTGTTAGGTGATTTTTATTATTTTTTTTCGGTGATGTATTTATTTTATATTAAATCGATGCTTCTTCGAAACTCATACGTGGGTGTTCTATTTTATTTCAAATTATTGTAAAGAAATGTGTCAATTAAATTGCAAAATAATTTTTACTTTTCCACTAAAAACGAAAAATAACTAATTTAAATAATTAAGGGTATGTAACATGTATAATTATATATAAATTGGTAAAGTTGAAAAGAAAGTAGCGAATTAAATTTGAAGAAGGCAGATATCAATGTGTTGACAGTGGATTTTTTAAATTTATTTATGTAGTATATATTAGATGAACCTTGGGAATAACAATATATGCGTAATAACAATATTATTTAATGTATAGTGCCATTTCAATATTATTATTACTACTATTATTAATATTACTGTTTTATTAACAATAGATATTTTAGAATTTTCCACGCAGCAAAGTTTTAATCAATAATAATTTTTTCGAGATTTTCCTTAGAAAATCTTCAATATACAGTTAATCGTAAACCGTAATTACGAGACTATGCCCGTAATTTTTTCCCTTTCCATATGCAATTTAATTATTCGATTTATTAAAATCACTTTATCATACATGTCTCTAAAAATAGTATCTTTTAAAATTAACCGAAATAATAAAGTTAAATCGCTCCCATTTCACACCCCGATATTTATTACACCTAAACACCGACGCATCTCAAATAAAAAACGACCATTTAAATTCTCGACACTTTTCCGAAGCATCTCGAACTTTCTGATATATTCGATACTTAAGCGGGCGATTCAATCCTAAATTTAAAATGTGGGACACAAAAAAAAAATTATCATAAAATTTTCTCGAACCGAGGCGAGAAGGGAAAAAAGCGCAATATTCCGTTCTCGCGCGGCCTGCCGTATAGGAAGAAGAACCGCCGGATCATTAATCCGGTCCCCCGGCGCGCTCATATAAGCGCCTCGATAAATCAAATTTCGACAAGCCCCCCGCGCGCGCTCGCCCACGATTTTTATCTCGGGGGCCGCCCGCGCGCGCGCGAGCTCCCGAAAATTTTCGTGCGACGCCCTCCCCGGGCACTTTTACGAGGGAATTTTATAGCGAGTCGGGCGCGGCTGCATAACGGCCCTTTATTTCGCCCCGCTAATGAGCCTTTTTTTTCACGGCCGATGCGTGCGCTTTATGAAGCTCTCGCCCGTCCGCGGCAACTTTTACTGAATTTATGCACCTACACGGAGTTGAGATCTTTGCGGATAATCATCCACTGGGGAGCTGCTTATTCTATTGTTATCGATTGGTAAAATATTGTGTTTTGGGATGGGTGACCTTGAAAGTTTCATGTACTATTGGGAGAACTTTTTTTGGCTTATTTTAGTCAGAGTGGTAGTTTATACAGAAATTATCGTTGAAACACCTGCGATAAATCTTTAATATACCTAATTCATGATACAGAAAATGAGTGTACGTGATAGTAATTTTGAAATTCTGCAGTACATATAAATTCAATCTTACTACGTATTACTTAATAAAAAAAGTTAAAAACTAGCGTTTGCTTATACAGTTTGGATTTTTTATAGGTACTTATCTTATATAGGTAAAATTTTCTGACTGATAAACATTTTTCAAGTCACAGAGTAACCTTTTTATTGACTGATATGACATTTTTTGCGTAATTTATTGTGCTTATAAAAAAAATTTAATAATGATAATGAAAGAAGCATTTTGATCTTGCATTAGAGTAAGTAACAATCAAATATAAAAAATAAATCAGTTATTACACCTGATGATCTAAAAATAGGTAGCTTCGACAAACTGTACCTACGAACTGCATTAAATCAATTTAACCTTCCGCACAAAATAAAAAAAAAACTTTCAAACCCTCAAAAAGGCATTAGACGTCGAAACACGTGGCAGCGGCTCGAATGCCCCGCGCGAACGACAAAACGATTCGTTCCCGTGCGCACAGGTCCAGGCCTCCCCTGCAGCCGATAAGAATTGACTTCCACATCCCCCGCGCCTCCGTCGCCTCCTTGCGCGCTCCTCGAAATTGCCGGAGCGCGCGCACAAAGGCACGCGTCCCTTCGCTCCCGGGGACGCGATTTTAATTCCGCCGGGCGAAATTTATGCGCGGCACAAAGGAGCGAGAAAAATTCCGGGAGGGGCACCCCCCCTCCACCCCCTCGGCGCCTTTTAATCGGCCATCGGCTCGCTCGGGGGGTGGAGCGCCGCGCCCCCGAAGATTGATAGCGAATTTTCGGGCGACGTGCAAGTCATCGAAGCTCCGCTCGGTGTCCACGTGCGCGCGTCTTTTCTTCGGGGCGCGTCTCTCCCATTTTTTGTCGGGCCGCCCCCGGCGACGCGTTACACTGTACCCGCGTCGTCGGCCGGGGGGCGACGCGGCGCGATCTTCTCGCGCATCACCGCGCGATAATTAATCCGTTTTCGGCGCGACGCGCGCGAATCGCGCGGCCCTTTTGTGCGCCGATTCGCCGAGAGGAATTCACCGCCCCCGGGGCCGATACGTTTGTCTCGCGTGACGCGGCGGATTTCTCGGACGGGCGATATGTGCGGAGAGCCTTTTTTCGGGTGTGTGATGAATTATTCAATGTTTTTCGATGCTCTCGGGCGATGATTTTCAAACTTGATAAATATTTCGCGGTAAATAATCGTTGGATAGGGTAGCGAATAGGAAGGAATATCTCGTGGGGCTTCTTGTGTCTAGTTTGCTTTTATTTTTATCTATAGTTTTTTATAAATTCTTATTAATAGATACATAGATAGATAAATAAATAGTTAGTTAGAATGGGTTGATTTTTTAAATACGTATATAAAAATTAAGTTTTATTAAAATTAATAAATTATTTGTACACAGACCAAGAATTATACAATACAATTTTTTCGTCACAATATGCAATTTGTAATTTATTTTTCTCTCATTAATGTACTAAATGATTTTCGTGAATCGACAAATTTTTATTCTATCTTGACAATAATTTTTTAACATTTAATGCTTAATATTTACTATATAATTGCTTTTCTGTTTTTGTTACAGGTAATTACTCAACCTATTGGTCTATAAGCCTTTCAATCACGCAAGCGGTGAGCAATGCATTATAAATAACAGGATAATTAAAGCAAAAGAGTAAGATTACAAATTTCAATTATTTATTATTCCATATAGTCAACCTTCGCCATTACCACTTCTTAATTTAGCTTAAAAAATCATAATAAAAACGTTGTATTATCCTTTCTAATCGAAAACATCAACACACCTCCCGTAGACGGACCCAAAATAACAAACCAAAGAATCGAGTAAAAAATTGTGCATCCTACACACTGATTGAACGAAACCAGGAAGCCCCGGCAACCAGAGGCCTTGAAAACACGTACGTGCATCGACGACATACGGGAGGCGCGCCGATGCTGCACACTATATATCGCGACGCCTCGATGAATGGAATATCCGCGCACCCCTTCTAAAAAAAAAAATCGCGCCCGGCGCAACCTGTCGCCCGCATCTGTCGCGCAAAGAGGAACCGGTTCCCCGTGTTTTTGTTTACGAATTATCGGACGATTTGGCGATTTTTTGTCAGGCCGCTCTCGCGTGCGCGGCGCCGTAGCCGGCCATTAAGCAGTTAGCGCGGGAACTCGGCCGAAATTGCCGTGGCGGAGGTGAGCGCGCCGGCCTCTTTCTCGCCGCGCCGCGGGCCCGAATTGAGATCGATGCGTCGCTGATGAAGGTGTACGAGCCTGACGCCGCGAACGCGCGCCGATTACTCTAATTGCCCGGGTCTATGAAAAATTTCCGCCCTTCGCCGGACAGCGAGTTATCGCTCCGGCTCTTGCACTTTTTTTTCTTTGCTTCGTGGAAACGAAAAACTTTGTTTTACGGGATTGTTCAGCAGCTCTTCTCTATCTTTAACCTTTTTCTGTGACTAATCTAGGAGCTTACGGTTTGCACTTATCGCATTTGGAGTCTTTAACTTTCTTCTTGGAATATTGTTAATTTCATTCATTGAAATTGCTGAGGTACTCGTTTTATTCTTTGTTACTTTTTTGCGACCACTTGGAGATTACTTAATATTTGATTTTTTGTAATAGATCCGATGAAAAATATTTTATAAAAAAGAGTAAAGAAACTATAAAAATGGACCTTTTTCAAGAACTAGACAAAATCAACTATTTTAACTGGGGATGAAATATTTTATCTTCATACTTACGATTTCAAATTTAACTTTTAGTGTTCTTAATAACAGGATTTGAGGTGTGGAATGATTGTTGGTCACTTTTAAGAAAATTTAAACAAAAAAACGATTTTTTGACGATCTTCTAGTAGTCTCCACGTTTAAAAATTGATTCATACATATTTTTGCGTAGTTTAACATTTTTGCAATATTAAAGTGATAAAAGATAAATGAATTCTAGTTTACAATTAATATAATTTGTTTATTAACTTATTATTGAACATCTCTTTTTTAATATGTAAATTTTACGTATACTTCAAAATTTCAAAAGAAGTTTTGACAAATTTAAATACACCGTCCTAAGAAAGAAAATACCGCATCCTGGGTACGAAATACAAAAAAAAAGCAAAAGCGTCTCTCTTCAATCCCGAAAAATGATTATTTATGAAAATAAATGGAATAATGTCTCGAATAACCCATTGATCGGGCACACAGAAATCGGCAGCCAAAGCGGTCCTAACCCTTAAAGCGGCTTAAAGAAAAATATCCGCGTCGAAGTGTTGCCCGTCATTTGGTCATTGTGCGCACACCAACCGACCAAGTGCGCATTCACTCGGCTTCCGCAAAAATCGTCAAATCTGATTTTGTCCCGAGATCCCTTATTGTCGCGGCTTTTCCACCGGTAGCCAGGTGACGACAAACCGGCCGCGGGCGTCAAAGGGTTCGCGGAACCACCGGCGAAAAGTGGCCCGCTCACGAACGCATTGTTCGGCCCGATCGTTTAGCGGAGGCGCACATGTCTCGGGGCTACCTGCGGTCCCCACGGCCACTTTGCCGCCTCTTCTAAGCCGCGTGTAATGACGCCGACTAATGGCCGGTGCGCGCGGCTGGACCGATCGGCCCGCATGTGAAACTCACGGTGTGTCTCTTCGGGCTGCTCCTATTGCCGTTCTTTCTTTCGCCTTTTTTTCTTCATTTCACGTGGCGAAATTGGACGTCGTTGCCGGACGAACGCCGCAATTTGGCGCGAGCATTGTTCGCCACGGCTGTTGCTGCGAGCGGATTTCACGCGATAATTGACGGGGATTTTTACCGGGAACATGTAGAGTGTAGTTTGCTAATTTTTTCTTCTCGTTAATCTTCGGTACTACCATTTTTACGGTCTATTTTATTTTTTACGCTTGCAGATTTCGAGTTCCGAAAAATACTTAAAAAAATTATTATTAATTGAGCGTATGTGTTGAAATTTTTGGTATTGAAAAGTATAAGTTTTGCAGTCTATTTTATTTTTAATATTTGCCCATTTCATAAGTATATAAAAATATTATTTTTTAAACCACAGTTTATTTTATTTTATTTTATTTAAAGAAATTATTGCTTGATTGAAGTAATTAATTGTAGAGTATAAGAAAGTCTTCTTTTTGTAATCTAATGCTCTTGAATAAAAGGTGTTCCAATTCAACTTATAAGTAAATCACGGTATAAGTTTTAGTAAAAATTTTCTTAATAGTGATTTAATAAATTTATTTTATAAATTTTCTAAATATAAGACATTTTTACTTAAATGAATGCAGTTTCAGTTTAATTGTAGAAAATATATTTCAAGAAACTGAAAATTTCAGAAATCTTTTATTTACATTTTAATGCAAATTTACTGCTATTAAGATTATACTTATACTTATTTTAAGAAAGCTGATTTTTAGCAATTAAATTTATAAGATTTAAGAAAATTTCTTATTAAAAATGAAAATTGCTTTGATTAAATGGTACAAAAGTAACACAGCATTCTATTCACCGCGTCATTTCTTCCAAACTTAAGATCAAGTGGACCATACCTAACTTAACGTACTCGAGAGAAACCCCTTCCCCTTAAAAAAAGACCGAAAAAAGGTATAAAACCTACAGTACCTTTCATCGCAACAAGCAGTGCGTGAAAAGGGTGAAGAAAGCCGTGCGCGAGCGGCGGAATCGAAGGAAGGCAGCGTCGGCTCGAAATCCGTGATGTTTCCCGAGCGGTCGGGAAGAAGTAACGCCGCTCGCGCGACCATAAAAGCCAAGGAAATAAAGGAGGAAAAGCGCCGGTCTGTTTGTTCAGCCGCTTTTATGCCGCGCACAATTACCTGACCGCCGGCGTCTCGGTATACATCCCCATAGCTCCGCGCGCTACCAAAATTTAAAAGACGCGCGTTTATTTTTCCAATTTCACGCAGCGCGGGGAAAGCAGCGTAAAAAAAGGCCCCCCCAATTATGACGTTCGCCGCGCGCGGCAGCCTAATTTCCCGCCACCCCGCGGGCGGGATAACAGCCTCGCGGACGGAGCCGCAACAACGCTCTTTTCGCCTTTAAGGCTGTTTGCTCGGCAAACAGTTTATTTTATTGCTCGCGCGAGTCTCTCTTTTTTATTTTCACGGCGACACGAGTCGTTTGTGCGGTTCAATTAAAGGATTCTTTGATGCGCGGGGGGCTTTGTTGCGCTCCAAAGCAAACACGCGGGCTTCGATTGTGTCTCTCTCGCTTTTTTTTTTGTTGGGGTAATGATATTGGGCTCGCGACGAAAGCGGGTCAATGGGAAATCGAGTTCGCGTGTAATTACGCGTCGTGTGTGTGCTTTTCCTTTTTTTGTTTTCGTTTCGGACGGGTGAAAGGCGCGGGAAACTCGGCGAATGCGAATTTTACGAGCCGTGCAGTTGGCGCAACTGTTGTTTCTCTTTGTCGAGCTTTTTCAAGCTCCACTAGTATAGCGTAAAAAAATAAGAATTTTTTTATTATATTATTTTAAATAAGCTGTCTAATTTTGTCTTGTCTTGCGTTACCCTCTGGCGGTAGTGGCGATTTAATTTTTACGCGCATTTCTCACATTGTCTCATTTCAGGTTTCTCGCAGACTGTTATATTTGATTTTGCAGTGAATCCAACCAATTGAAGAAAATCATTTTTATCGAGATTTCAAAATTTACCAAAAGTATTAGTTTTTTCATATTAAAATTTAAATTGTAGTCTTTCGTTTAAAAAAACTTACAGTGAACAAATGAATTTTTTTGTAAAATGAACAGAAATCATTTTTTAGAATTATTTTTTATTTTCTTATTTTCATTTCATTAAGAAAATGTTGTAATTTTTATGCGACTACTTGTTACGTTCGCATATTAGACAAAACGTTTGTTACATGGAGGCTAAAAAATAGCCTTATACATAGCATGAAAAAAGTATGAACATGCACTTAAATGCAATTCCTTATGCATTTTTTTGCATAATTCGTTATCCATAAATATTATTCATAAGTTATAAAAAATTGCATTATATTTAATAACCGGACAGTAAATAACTCAAATGTGTGCGTAAAGAGGTTAACAGTCACGATTAAAAATGCGAATAGCTTCAGCGATTTGCTTTTAAAGGCAGGATTAGCCTTACAAATGTAGCGAGGGAACGGGGTAAACGCAATAAATTAGAAAGGCAGCGTTCAAGATGAATAAGCCGCAATTAATATGAAGCGACAGTAGCATATTTTTTTACCGCGCCGGCGTTCACTAATTAATCGCAGCCGTTTTTAAAAAGCGCAGCCTCATTAGCAACTCCGGCGAGCGAGCGTCTCGCTAATGCCTCCCTCCTCCATTTCTCAAATATCATCGAAAAAAAAGCCGTCCCCCCCGCTCTACCGATCTATCAGGTCCTCGAAAAAAAAGAACGAAAATAAAAAATCCCGCGGTATTTGCGCGAGGCACCGCGTCAACCTCGGAGACAAAGAGGACGCGCCTCGGATAAACAAAATAAAGCGATAAAAAGGAGGCCTCGGTGCAATAAAAGGCGCGAGGAGGGGGGCCACGTGGTGCGCAGGCCCGGCTGCTCTTTTATATTGAGGAAAAACGGCCGCGAGACCGTCTGCAGTCCAGATTGCGACTGAGCCACCCAAGGAGACCTCTTCTGCTCTGCGGCTCTCTTGGCGTCTCTCTCGATCTCCCCGCGGTCCTTTCTTATACGTGAGATGCTGCTTCTTTTTCGGCGCTCCCCTGGCTCCCTTCCGCTCGGAAATTTCGCTCGTTAGGCACGAGCCGGAATGCGCTTCTTGCCTTGGTGCCCGAATTTCTTTTTTACGCTTTCTACGTCGTTTATATTCTAAATGCTGCTTATGCGCGCTAAACATTAAAACTGTGCTACAAAGGTAACGTGTAATTTATGGAGAAGCAATGGAATAGTTCGTTATTTTCTTATTTATTTATTTAAAACGGGGAAATTTACATAGTCAGTTTTATAGCAGGTAAACATAATTACCTGTACATAGATTGGTATACTATAAACAAAATAATAACTAGCGTAAAAGCTGATCCTAAAAACTATATAACATTTAATCGAATATGCAGATATACAAGAAATTATTTTCATTATTTCTAGTGCTAATTTTTAATCAATTTCTTGAAACACTTTTTTCATTAGTTCAATTTTGATTAAATTGTTGCAAACTTCTTTTCTTGCTATAAGAGACTATACGGAAAAAATAAACAGTAGAAGTGGTATAAAATTATCCATAAATAGGCCAACTAAATTAACCAGTTCTGGCCAATTTCTGGTTAATTTTCTATCAGGTTAGATTTTACATATGTAACTTTTTTAAATTACTGTTTATACTGAAAGAAATGTTAATTCTATAGATTTTGCATTTACTTTTTTATAGATTTCTATTTTTACTTTTTTCTAAATAGTAGATTTTACAAGTAAGAACAGTAATATAATATTTGTCGAGTTTTGTATCCTATAGTTTAGTACATAGTTACATTATTTCAGTTTATACTTTCGTTATTATTTGTTCCGACAAACGTTATAATCCCAATACAAAGTAGAAATAAATAACTCCGTAACTATATGATCCTAGCAGCAGATACCCACTTTATAAATATGTAATACACGCAGAAAGCAACGTTCAGCATGCACTCCCGGCGCAGCCGCGCGTTTTCCCAACAAAGAAAGGAAACGTTTTCCGTGGTCCCCGATCCACCCAAAAGCGTATCATTAACATCACAAAAAAAAGAGAAGCAGCGCGTCCTGGAGGATCGGCCCGTGGAGAGACACAATGAAGAGCCCTCAAAAGGCCAAGGCCACACATAGCGTCTCCCTCGGCATTGTGCCTTGCGTCATCCCCGCGGCCGGGCGGCACTCACGTCCGCGGCGAATCGCTTTGGCTTTTCCACTCGAGCCTTCGCCGGGGGCCAATTGAGCCGGCCACGCGCTGCTCCCTCCCCCCCTCCTGCGGGATCTCTTTCCACCCCGGCCGGTAGCGCGTATACCGTCGGCGGCGCGGCACTCGACGTCCCGGGGCGAATTCTACTCGTGTACCCGGGCCGCGTGAAATTTGCATCTCTCCGCCGTGCCAAAACACGCAGCGGGGGCGGACCGGCGGCGGAACAATGCCGGAGCCGCCCCCCCGCTGCGAGAGTGTCGTCTTACACCGGCCGGCAGCCCCCGAGTCGCGATTAATTATACGCGCGGCCGAAGAATCTTCCTACGCGGCTGCATCGCTGTTTGTTTTTCGCCGGCGACCGAGCGTATCCTTTGAGCCTCGCCCGGAGTATTTATCGCCGGGGCGCTAGTGATTCATCGCGCGGTGGACACTTCGTTCTCGGCTGCGCTGGAGATTAGGCGGTTTTTGCCCGATGCACGCTTATGGCTGGCAAAATTTAGAGTAGATGCCGAATGGGGTAGGGTCGTTAATACCTGGCGAGAAGTATAAAAGGGCCTATTGTTTTAACCGGTGATAAATATTAACTTGTTTGTTTGAAAGTATATAGTGATATATAAATGAATCTGAAATGAGTGCAGTACACATAGCTAAAAAAATGCATTATTTTTTATTATTTTTAAATTTTTAACCGTCTTTAATGTATCGTTAAATCTATACAGTAAATTAAACATACACACTGTTTATTTACAAAAAACTGACAATTAAAATTAATTAAAAAGTTATTAAAAGTAAAAATTAAATTTTAAATTAAATTTTTTTTTCTAACAAGTATTTTTTTTTATTATTTTTATATATTTTTAAACTTTTTTAATATACTTTTTTATCAAGTAAACTAAAAATACTTATTGCCTTTTTATTACTTTTTATTTCCATCATTTTATATATAAATCGTTCTGAAAATAAAACTCCTGTTTTCCTTAATACGACACTTTTATATTGAAAAATCGATGGAAATAATAAAAAGCGTCAGCCATACGTATTTTTAACAATGGAAGACAGTGGTACCTTGAAGACGCCCGACAATGAAATTTTTTTCACTCTCCGCGCATTTTCCACGAGGGGAAAGTGTCGGTAAACGGCGATACATCATACTAAAAGTACACGGGGCTCACCCTGTACGGCAGTGTTCTGTACGAGCTATAAATTTCGATCGACCTAATGCGCGACCGCAGGTATACATCGGTATTGAAAATGCGCGTCGTTAACTATACGAGATTCACGAGTTATGCGACGCGTTTCTCGTGAAAAATCCAGTGTTGTCGTAAAATTGGGCGGTTGTCGGTAAAATTTCGTTCTCGTGGTCGGCCGGAGACACCCCGCGGTGCCGGACCATCCCCCCTGATCTTCAAACTGACAGTCTCACGAGTAGGTACAAGGAAATGAGACCCACGAATCTATTGAAATATAATCTCCTTAATGTTTTTGGAAGTAAGTGTAAATATGGAAATTAGTCATTTTAAGCTAGCTACAGGTGTTAAATTTATTATGCATAAGTATTTGTTTACAAATTAAACATCGATTCGTACTATCTGCGAAAATCTGTGCTGATCAGCTAATTATCGGTGAAATATTTTAATTTAGATATCTTTAATAATTTAGTAATTTCCTTATATTTATGATTTATAAATATATAATTGCTTATTATTTTAATGAATTATACATTTAAATCAATTAAAATGTTTGTTAAACAAAATGAAGCTGAAACTGGTAGCGAAAGTTGCCAGCGAAAATAAAGAATTATAAAACTATGTTTAATGAGTTATATTATAGCTATTAAATATCAAATAACACATCGCAAGTCTGATTTTCATTAAATAAAATTCAATAAATAACTAAATTATAAAATACTTTTTCTCAAAAAAATAAAACAACTTAACCATAACTTGCGTAATATTATGAATCACAGGAAGAAATGCAGGTACAAACCGTAATACCCCACTGATAAGATATCCAGATCCTTTTCCAAACATCCCTCATCCCTGCCACAAATCCATCAACCCCGACCCAGTGCCGAATTCTCAAGATTACGCTATCGGCGAAAAGAATGCAGTACTGACCTCGAGTCCACTTGCATTAATCAGCCTAATCCCCGGCATACCCGAGCGAAAAAATCCACAAAACAGCCAATTATCCTAATCCACTTAGCGTCCGAAGTCGGCGCGTAAGCCGCGGCCCAGCTGCACCAAGGACCCCCCTTTCAAAATATTCATAAACAAGCTGCAGGCGTCCCGCCGGCGAAATCGCGCCCGTCGGCTCCCCGCGGCGCGCTGCTCCTTCCTTCCCCCCCGTCGGGGGTGGGGAGGCGCACGGGGACCCGGGCGATTCCTATCTTCTCCTCGCGGCGACCGAAAATCCGCTCCTAATTCCGAGCCGCGGCCGGTTGGGTAATACCTATGAATATTATACCTATACCGCTCCGCCCGCGGAAAATTAGCAGGGTAAACGCGTAGGTGCGCGCCGGGCAAACACACGCAAACGGTTCCTTTTGATTTTCCTCAGCGGGACTGGAGGCGACGACTGATAATTTTCGCGTCCCTTCGTCCTATCGCCGGGGCTATCTTACGAATAAGCGCATGGCTGTTTGTCTGTACGGTGCTTTGGGCAAAGGGGATTCTTTGAGCGGGGATTTTACGTGGTGTTTGACGAGCCAAGCCGCTTCCCGCTTGTTTATTCGTTAATTCGTACCTATACGGATGGTTTTAAAGTTTGCTCGAGAGCTGCTGGTCTTCGGGAGTTTTAATTGGTTCCACGAATTTTTAGTAACACCTTGATGTGTAGTAGCACCTTTACAGTATTAGGTATTGTGAAACACTTACAGCTTTTAAATTTATTTATTTGACATAATAAAATCAGGAAAAATGATCTTCAAATTTTATAGAGCAATTGTAAAAAAAAAAATAAAGTTTAAATGAAGAATAAGTAAAGTGCAAATGTAAAACTACCTATAACATATAAAAATTCATTGTTAACAATTTAATAATATTTTAAAGAAATGTAAAACGATTATTTACAGTCCACGCTGGAAATCTTCTATATTCAATCAAAAAAATTAAATTGAATTTTGAAAGCATATACCATAAATTACGGATCATGGAACTTATGCAAGTTATTGACAGTTTAGAGATCAAAATTTATAGGGGACTCCGCATAATTGCGATCAAACTATTATGCATAGGTTGATTCGATTTAATCACGACGTATCCAATGAATTTACGTTGAACTGATTCTAGCTTATCGATTCGATGATTGGAAAATTGCGACAAACTTTGATAACAGTGAATCAAGTGCGCTTTTCCCTTCCTTACTAAACTTTTATTAACACCCATTGTATCGATACTTTCTTGTATACCCAGCACTTATGTGCCCCATACAAAATCCAAGTACAAGCGAACCAAGCATCTACGTACAATAACAATCGCGACGTACCTCCTGTTTCCATGAAAAACCGAGAGCACGAACGAATCCAAGCCATAAATTAGTCAAAAAAACTAGAAACGAGTTCCCCAATATCCCAATATCCACAGCACAGCAACAATCCAATCGCGTCCGCCACCCCGAAAATCCAGCCGTACCCACCGGCGTACACGCGTTCGCAGGATGTACACACATTCGTCTTACAATGGATCACACAACGGCCTCCCCAGCGCGCATTCTGATACACATGGGGGACACGCCTGCGGCGAATTCCCGCGCGTCGGCCTCCCCGTCCCCGCGCAAGACCTGCCTATGTGTACACGAGATCAGAGAAAAAAAAGAGCCGGGCGCATTCAGCGCAGCGCGAAAGTCGCAAACGTGCGCGGATCTCTGCCGGGGGAGATAAACTGGATTGCGCGCGGTGGAAAACTGGGGGGAGCTCGGTCGGTGTACATTTCGCGCGGATTGCCCTTCGAATCTGCGGGGATGATGAGGTACGGGACTGCGCGTTTGTGTAAGCGAAGGCTTCTTTATTTGTATACCCTCGGAATTTAACGTGCAGAAATGCCGCTGGAAACCAGGGCGAATCTAGTCGAGTGTACTTAATTTTCGGTACATTTCTACACTGTATTTGTCAGTGGTTTGTCAGGATTTGCAGTACGTGATAAAAAATTTTGTGAATTGTTAGTCATCTGGAATGGAGGTCTGTATCAATTTCGCGAGGGAAAAGGTAAACGACTAGTAAAATCGAGGGATTATTCATTCCGTGTAATTAAGTAACAAATTTAAAAAATAATAAATCATTAAGATTTTTATAAATAAAAATTACTATACCAAATACAAGTAATCTAAATAGATTATTTACACTGTGTTTGTTTGTTGTAATGCAAAGGATTGAATTTGAAATGATTTACACTGTGAAAGTGAAAGTAAATTAGTAAACTTTTTTTTTAAAATAAATCAATTAATTTGTGAGAAATCGATCGGACACAAATGACATGAATATGATTCCATCGCGATATATATTGTTTAATAATTACCTTATGGTAATTTCATATTACTGTAAATTTTATTAAAAATGCAATAATCCATAATACACCAGAGTACTTAAAAAAAATTAAACTATCATTATACATTTCATTATTTATTTATAGGATATGATCGTGCACACAACGATTCTAATGATGTAAACCGCCGTATATACATCCACCTATAACAAATCTCTTTTTCAGTTTATCCGTCGTCTAAGCAACGGCCCATGCCATTTCCAGTATTATTTTTAAAGTTTAAAAGGAGCCGTAACAAACGTAAGAGCGGGATCCGCGCCGTCATCTTCCCATTCAGAGAAGGAAGAGAATGAGGCTGTCGAGATGTCTCGGCGGGCGAAAAGCCTCCTAAGTGCGGCACAATCGCTGTCACGCGCGGGGAAACTCAGCGGCGCGCGCTAATACGACGTTTTCGAAGGGGGAGGCCGATCCACGAGCTTATAATCATTGTTGCGCGACGCGAGGCCCTTTTTTTCCTTCCTCCTTAGCAGCCACTTGGGCGCGGAGCCTCGATCTCGCCGCCGGCGCGGACTCGCGCTGTTTGTGCAGCCAATTCCCCTGGGTACCTTTTAAAGTTCGGAAATTGCCCTGGAAAGGAGGTTTTCCCGGATCGGTGTAGAAAGCCTCCCTGTTTATTTTCGAGAGAAATGATTCACGTTGTTTGGATATTTGAAAGTATCGCGGGGTACTGTTTCGGGAAGTCGAGGAACAACAACAAGGAAATGATAATCGTTTTTTTAACGAAATTTTATTGCAAAAAGTTAATTGTTGACTGGAAAGTAAGTTGTTATCTGAAACATAGATGTCAAACTTGGAAACAAATATAACGAAAGATATAGAAGTAGTTCCCAAAAGTAAATTTGTATCCAAATTGATTGCTAGATTATAATAGTAATTTGATAGTGACGTGGTAATTGTAGGCTTTCTAGGTGTTTTTTACGTACATATTGTACATAATTTATTCGCTAATATTTACCAAAATTTGTTTGTCCTTCCCATATTTCTATATCCTCATCCACACTACGAAATCTATTTTTACCCCTAACACATGTATTTTTGTTTAAATACAATCTTCATACATACGCGAATGCCAAAAAATATAAAAAATTAGTTTGACCTCCATTACATCACCTTTGAACAAAATTATTAAACGCAATTTTCCGCGATTTCGACCCAAACTTCTTTTGATCGAAAAAGTGATCATTATTAAACGATTTTTCGCTCACTTTACAACTATCAACTAAAAACGCAAAAAATCATATGCTTAAAAAACGCTCACTTTTTACTAGCATCTCATCTCGCCTATAATACCCAAAAATCCTAGCATCGAGTCGACAAAATTCAGTCAATATTCCCCGATCGACCTTTAACAACTACATACAACGATCCCCGCCGAGCTCGATTTAACCGAGCGAAACAAAAATCCCCGCTATATACTACCCCGACTGATAACCGGCAAATCATACCCGTAATGAAATCGTAAAACGGATCGATCGCGCTCTCATTTATTTCAGCGCGCGGCTCGCGACTCCCAGCGACAATGGCGAGCCGCGCGCGTTCGTTCCATTAGCGGCACTCGTAAATCGGCCGGCTTTACGAGTGGCCCCGCGCTCGCCGCTCTTAATGAACTTCCCGCATACGTAATTGTGCATTAAAATTGCACGAGCGGGCGCGGGTGCGCTTTTTTCCTCCACCGGCCGATTGACACACATTCGGCGCTCGCGTTGACGCGATCTTTCGCCGCGCGTCGTAATTGTAAGTATTATTGAGCGCACGCGGGTACGCCTGACGGACGTAAAATTTAATGTAACGAGTCGCGACGGCGCGTGAACTGCCGATGCGTTCGAGTCGCCGGCTCGTCGGGTAAGTGTATTGCGACGATAGTGCAGCCTGTTTGAAAAAGGTGTATCGCCTTTTTCGAAGCGAAGGTTTATGTTTATTGTAATTTTGGTATTAATTATTGATTTGTAACGCTGAAGATGTTAGGTATTTTCATGTGGAACTGTTTTTTTTTATCGCAAGTAAGATGTAATCGTTATAATCGTGTAGCTTAAGTAACTATTTTATTATAAAGTTTTATAAAATTTAATCTTAAAAAATTCATTTTATAAAAAAACTTTATAAAACTATATAAATTCATTTTATAATAAAACTTTATATGACTATCTTTTTTGTACAAACTTTATAAAATTTTTTCACGTGGATATATAAGTTTTATGAACAATGAATAGCAGAGAGATTAAGATTCAATTTAACGCTGATTAATAGAGTTTTTTATGATTATTAATTTTTACACTAATTATTGTGTAAGTGCAAAGTTCAATAAACAGTTAATATCGTTACGTCGTTATATGTTCATTCGCAGCGACTTTAGCCAAAGGATGGCGACTTAATTCGTGTTATTGATTATTAAGAGCCGGCTTAGAATAACCGCGGGTTAACCTCGATGCGCTTCCCTTATCCAATTGACTTTCTAACTAGGTAATAAAAACTAAGTGCTTCGCGATAGAATTTACATTCTAAGAAGTAATAGAATACCGCGGGATAATACAATACTGTTTTTTTGAATCCTTTTTTTTAAACTACAGTTCATCGATTATTCATGAACAATTCGATAATGATAAAGAGTATTCAATGCTTCATATTCAGTAATTCCTTCATTATATTTAAATTGAAAATTATATTGGGTATCAAATAAACACCCGTGCAGTAATGATGTACATGAATAAATTACACCGACGTATTGCGCTTCAACTTTCGATTGGAATTCGATATCGCTCGGGCTCTGAACATCTACATTGCTAAACTTTATATTATACGGGATATTTTAATTGAAATTAAGTTTTAAAATGTAAATTAGAAATTGAACTATCCAATTACACATTATAATATATATTTGATTACTTCTTGCATGTACTGCCTCAGTTTATTATAGTGTATCAAAGTTACAACAGAACATTTTATTTATGAAAATAAAAGTAAACAGTCTATAAGTTTATCCTTTTTAAAAGTCTTTCAAATTTTTATACTTTAATCTTTGTATTCATTTATCATACTGTTGGTGAATTACGAAAATATCCTATAGAGAAACCTATAGGTATAAATATTATATAGTAAATCCTATCAGTTTTTCTTGCTAAAAATTCTGTAGGATTATTACCTATTGGTTTTCCTACAGAATATTTTATAGGAAATAAAATCCCGTAGAAAATCCTGTACAAAATCTTGTAGAAAAACTTATAGAAAATCCTATAAGATTTTTCACACGTAAAACTTATCGGATTTCCTGTAGGATTCCTCTGTAGGATTCCGTTTTCCTATAGGTTTCCTATAGAAAACCTTTCAGTATATTTTTGTAACGGAAATTTCGAACAAACAAAAACAAAATAAAACTTCCCCCTAAAATTTCAGGATCAAAACCGCGCACCACGCCGCCGATTCATAATCCACTCGAAACGAATTATACGCGCCCTCCGTCCACGGCATCCTCATTAAACAGCGCCGTTGAACTTCATCCCGACCGCGACGTGGCTCCGTCGCGACCGGGTAAGAAAGCATTCCCGGTTTTTCGCGATCGGCCGGTCCATCGATCATCGTCCGCGGGGCCGCGTCTCGTTACGTCGCGCGGCGGCAAAAACCGGCGGCGCGGCGCGGATCCGTCGATGGCCGGCAAAAAGGCCCGCGGCGGCGGCGCGGTTTCCCCGCAAACGCGAGGCCCGGGCGTAAAAAGGCCCCCGCGGGGCATTCCGCCGGCGATCGAGTCCCCGGCGGCGTCGCGGCTCCTATGCACGCGGGAAAAAAGGCGAGCTCGCGATCGGCCCCGACGGTTTTCGGCCCATTTTTGCGACGCCCGCTTTTAATGACGATTATTTACGTCGACTTTCGGCGGGGCTTTCTTTGCCGGCTTCGCGGTGACTTGCGCAGGGGGATCCGCGGTGATGGAATGCGCGGGCAGTGCTCGATCTTAAGCGGGGATGCTTAGTTTTGTGTTTTCATATTGAGGAATGAAGACGTTGGTTCTGCGATGTAATTTTAGTGGTTTTTGTTTACGGTTGGGTCAATTTATTCTACTTTGTTAATGTCCACCCGTGTGCTCTGTAAGATCAAGATTGTATTCTTTGTGAAAAAACCATACATTGGCCAGAATAGATGCATATTTTGGTCAAATTATGGTAAATGTTTTTATAGGATGAGACACTTTTTGGGATTCTTTTTTTATAAAATATTTTTAAAAATGTATTGTATAAAATACATATTTGTAAATGCAACGGAATAGTAGTTACTTGTTCAATGTACGTCGTAAATTACTTTTTTAATTTTATATTCACATTTAAAAAAGTTATTGCAAAAATACAAAAAATATTTTATGTACATATATATTGCAAGAGGAGATGCATCTGATGTATCTGATTGATCATAACTAGTAAACATCATTAAATTTTATGTAAAAGAATGTCAAATTGAAACCTATTCAATAAATCAACTTATTTTATTATGTAATAAACATCTTTAACATTTTAATTTTTATTTTTATTTTTCTAAATATGCAATTACCTACTCTTTATAATTATAATATTTACGTAATTGCGCTGAAAACGTTGAGTTTTAATAAGTTTTTATATATAACTAATTAATACATAATTAATTTGCGCTTTAAAAATTTGCATTCATACATTTAACAAAATTTAAATGACAATATAGTCTGCAACTGACCGGTAGTAGATTCAAATTTCTAAGAAGAGAAAAAAATAAGATACAAAAGACCAACCCAGCGAGGATTAAATAAGAAGGATAAATTCGTCACCTTTACCAAGAATATAATTTCCATCGGAGGAAGCGTCGCTCAACGCCAGGCGTCGCTTAAAACCAATTAGAAGTCGGCGGGTATATCTCGAGAGATAGCCGCAACCTCTCCGCGCGCGCGACGTTTCCATAAATCAAAATTCATATGCCTAATACCAGACGCGCGCGCGATAAGCCCGGCCGGCGTCTCTGAATAATACATTAAAAATGCAAATCCCCCATATTTCCACCGGGCGATAGGCTCTTCCTGGAAAAGTGTCGCCGACCATTAATCAAGCAAAAAGACAGAGAAAAAAAGGAGACGAGGAGGAGGAAAAAGAAGCGGATAGGAATACCTACGCCCCCGGAGAAAGCGAGCCGCCGGTCAGTTTTGACAGGTCGGCCATAATTAGGCGGGACCGGCCGCTCGCCCCCGCCCCCCTCCTAATCTGTCCCATTGTGTCCCGGGTCTACGTGGAGGAGGACGGAGAAATTTTCGAGGAGACCGCACCGGGTTATCGATCACCGGAAGACGCGGCTCCTACGAGACGGGATTAACGACGGATAATTGATTTTCGCGGAGGGATGATCGAGGCCGCTGGCACTGGCATTTGCATTCCTGCGTCGACCTTTTTGTTTCTTATCGGCGATGCTTCTTCAGATGCCGGGGCTCGACACTGCCTACTGCTACCTCGTGAATCATATCTTTGAGTCGGGACCGATAAGAAAGATCAATATGTTTAGAGACGGAAATATCGAATTTCGCATTATCTTCGGACACTTAAAGTTGGATCTTTCAAGGGGTAGGCTTGGAACGTGTTTATCTTCTACATTTAAAATTTCTTAAAAATTATGATTTATAATGTGGACTGAAATGTATATATTGATGTGAATATTAGAAAATAATTATTTTAATAAAAATTTTAAACAATTTTATTATATATTGAATACAATAAATATCTAATTCTAGGAAAATCTAAGTTTAATAAAAATGTATTTTACTAACTACAGTTGTTTTTAAAAAATATTAGTTAATTAAATTTTTATTTTTTAATAGTACACTAAATTTTTTGTTTCATCAAGGACATAACAAATTTAATAAAGAAAATGTTTAATGCGAGTAAATATACATTATACACACATTAACACTTAATTATATTAACAAGTATTTTATTAATCAGTCTTTGATTGGGATGAATTTGATTTTTCGAGTTGACGAGAAATTTTAGTGGCTCTTTTACGAGCCGCTTTAATCATTATTATGAAAAAAGAATGATTATTATATTGTTTTAATTTCCCAGCGGCGAGCTTTATTGGTTTTCTCTTATCGCCGACAAGTTTGAATCACGCCGTTCGATTGTAACGATTTTAAAACGTAAATTATATTAAAATATTCCGCCGCGACAAAGATGAAAGGAGCGGATTGAGCGCGGAATTAATGCCGGATAATTGATTTTTACCGCGCGCTAAAGAAGCCTCGCGCGCGCGCGGATATCGATATTCAAATTTATTCATCGGAACGCCAAATAATTTATATCGATAACGCCGATAAGGGGAAAAGAGAAATTAAGAGATACGAATGGAGATGAAAATTTCAAGATATAATTATTTTTATCAAATAAAATCCGCCGACGGCTCCTCGACGCGATAATGAAAAACCGACTGATATAAATTAACGTTTCCTTTATGAATTATAAAAGAAAGGCAACACGCGAAACCGCTGCCGTTTCGCGTCCGGCGCAAAGTAACGAAACGTACACGTGTCGATAATATCGATATCGCTGGCGAGCTGGACTTTAATCTAGCGGAAGTCTAAAAATGTACATTTTTGAGCGCACCGGCTAAAGGGCATAAATCGCGTCGATAGCAGGGGCCGGCGATCAACTCGGGGATCCCGGTGTATCGGCCGCCAAGGCGGCGCGGGGACGGTAATCTCGAACTTTGGAAATTCCGCCCGAGAGGATTTGTCCGGCGCCGCGGCGGAAAAAAGGCCGGCGGGGTGGTACACACGTACGGGAGGGCCGCAATAAAATAAAGCCAGCGAGGCGAGGGCCCCGGGTGCGTGCACGGTGGCCGGCGCTGATATCGGCGCCTTTCGAGTGCTCGGACGTTCCAATAAAGCCCGACGAAAGTGACTCTCGCCGCGGCTCCTTTCGACCGTGCCGAGGGGAGGCGGCCAGCGGCCGAAGGCAAACACGCGCCGGGAAAACTGTATTATATTGCTTAGTAAGGATCTTTTTCTGTAACCCGGCGGTTCGATTTGCAGCGAGTTACATAATTCATAAATCCCACCCTGATAACCCTCTTCTGTGGGTATTAGATTTTTCATCGCTTTGTACGTTTTTGCTGATTATTCTCGATTTTATTTTTTTGCTGGGTGTTTATCAAGGAAATTAGTTCTTTTGTGTAAGATTTTGTAAAAGGTTATATGATTTATTAAAAGAAATATATATATTGTAGGTAAAAATTGTGAAAATTATGATATTTAAAAGTTTTATTGTTTATATCACTATGTTGACATTTTATTTATTGAATTTCTTTTATCAATTAGTCGTGCATAGTTTTGTTTAAAAACTGTCATAGTCATTTTAAATTCTTCATAAATTTTGATTTTCCAGTATCAATTAATTTTTAAGAAATTACTGTAACATCACATACATAGATATTAAATTTAAAATGGTAGTGAATTTTTGCAACTTTCTGTCTAAATGACGTCATCTGTTTTTTCGTATTTTCAAATATTCAGCTAAACTGACTAAGTCTGGTCAAAACTCAAAACATCACTATAGATGATGACATCATGAAAAACTGTTATTATTACAGTTTATTAGCTTCGTCCTGACTTTTGAAATAACAACAAATATTTTTCTTAAGAAAAGTTAGATTTACGAATCAGTAGTTAGTTAGATCTATAAATAAACGTAAACAATTACGAGTTTATTAACTAATATTCCGCAAAACACTGTATAATATAATAAATTATTAACCTGGAAATTAATAAGGAAATTTTTTAATAATATTAATTAATAAGTGATTTTAAAAATTAAAACAAGTCTTGAGAATCCAAAATTCCTCATAAATACTTCCGCAAACCCACCCCTTCTAATTGTTACTCTAAAATTCTCTTTACACGCAGTTTCCACAAAACCGTAAAAACCGTAAAAAACGTCCTTTCCACCGAGCGATTTCAATCGTTCACGCCTAATAATCGGCGCGCAGCCAGGCGCGTCGTCAAATCGCGCAATATTCGCCGATCGATCCCCAATTCCCGAATCTCCCCGGGCGCGCTTTTCGCGTAATTTATTCCAATCGGCGCGCATAACATTTTTTCCCCCGCAGCCGCGGCAAGAGCCGAGGCAGGGTCCGCGACGGCATTCCAGCGAGTCGTCGGAGCGTTTCCCGCTGCCGGCGCGATCCACCTGCGGCACTTTTTCTCCCCTCCCCCCCTCGTCCCCCTGGCGTTTTCGCGCTTCTTGCGCGCCACCGCGAGGCCGAGAGACGTGAAATCGCGTTTTTCAGCGAGCTTCCGTCTCTCCCCGAGTGTCGCGGTTCTCCGCTTTGATGATCGGTCCGGTCGAGGCGATCGGCCCTTCGCCCTTTCCTTCTTTTTTTTTTCAGCGCCCCCGTGGAAGTGCGCATTATTCACGAGGACACGGGAAGCGATCGTTTTGCGGCCGTTTCTTTCGTACTTTTTTTTGGTTTTTATCTTTTTAATTTGAAGGTGTAGGATACGGAGATGATGGATAACGGGGGATTTTTCCTGTCACGATCAATCTTTTGTACGTCGGTTGGAACTCGGTTGCATACATTAAAAGTGCATACCTTCGATGTTCTAAGCGTAATTTTAACAAACAACGTGTAATTCGTTTAAGTCACATTAAAAACTACGCTTCGAAAAATTCCATTTCTCTTACGTACTTTCATAATTAATGTGTTAAGATGTTACGTAAGACCATGATTAAATCCGTCTTACTCAGTTATATAAGATGCTCTTAATCAATCGTTACTTTTACACATAAACTTTGTTATGCTGAAACATCATTTATTTAATCTTTATTAATTTAAGTATAATTTTTATTTTATTAACGATTATTATTGTAGATTCTTAACTTGAAGCCTCAATTTCATTTTTAAGAAAATCGTATTTTACAATATTTTATAATGCAAGAAATAAATTTGTCAACTCGTTTTACTGCTTCTTAATTTAATCTTTATTAATTTAATAAGTATAATAATTTTATGATCTGTTATTTTTGTATACTCTTATCATGAAGACTTAATATCATTTTTCAGGTGGATTCATTTTTGAGAAAATCATATTTATAATACATTTTTTAAGACAATTCACAGATACGTTTCGCAGTTTCTGCAAGTCTCAATTAATGAAAAAATCAAAAATTTATAAACTAAATTTTGAAAAAAATACATCTATTTAAGTTATGCAAAGAAGCCGCAAATTTGTTAACTACAACCAACGCCACTGGCGTTCGAATTAACTCGGCATTTCCGCTTGCGTCATGCAAAATTAAGTCGACCCCGCGCGAGTGTTTGAAATTTTAATGAAACCGTGTTTAAAAAAAAAGCGTCGAAAACCCTTTTTAGAAAACAAGCGGTGAAACGCCGGTAGCCATAGGCACACAGCAGTAACAGAAGCGAGACGGAAGATTTCGATATAGGGTAGCGAGGGGGAAAAAAAACCGGTGTATAGGCCGGGCGTAGGAAGCGAGGGAAAAGGTCGATGACGTCGGCGAATCCGTTACGCGGCCGCCGCGCTGTCGATAATTAGAGCCGCATAGTGGCAAGTCGTGTACCTGTGAAAGCACACCGACGTCGCCCGCGAATAATGTCCCATCACCCGAATTCGCCGTGTTACACTGCTTATCGGACGTTTTACTGTTCGCCCGTGCCTTTTTTTTCGACACGATTTTTTAGCGGTGCCGCGTCAATGTTAGTTTCATCGCCGAAGCGGCCGGTGAATTAACGGCTGGGATTTTCTTTGTGCTTCGGGCGGTGGGTGCTTGTTTTCGCGAATTCACGATTTGATACTAAATTGAGTGTAGCAATTAGTATGCATTTTTTTAAAATTTTTATAATTAACGCCCGATTGTTTGTTTTATTTTTATTGTATTTTGATGCAAATGTTTTACACGGCAGAGAAAGATTTCTAAAGAGGAATAGCGCAAACAAATTTTATTGTATTCGTCTGACAGAATATTGAAAAATAATTGACACGTATTTTTTTATGTTTATTAATAAAGTAAACCAATAATGCCAAATTTGTGTTAAACGTTAAACGTTAAATAGAAAAAAGAAAAAATATCCATTGTCGCATTGATTATTTTTCAATGATCTAATAATCGAATTTTTAAATTTAAAAAATTTTTGAAAAATCCTTTACCAGTGGATTGATACTTTCCTCAAACTTAATTTAAAACTACCTTATAAATCACAATCTTTTTCATTTAAATTTATTTGACATTTATATTTTATATTCATGTTTGTGTTTTATACCTTTAAAAGGTTGCTAGTGTATTACAATATAAAGTAAGTATTTATTAAAAAGCTTTCCTCGGTATTCGAGTCAATAAAATTTTGTAATCAAATTGGTTGCATGGAGCCCGTAACCACAACAAACGTAAAAAAAAGTATAAAAACAGAGTATTTAGGAACAAATTATGCAAATCTTCCCTTTAAATTCCATTTAACGACCGGACGATTCTAAAACTCGACTACTCACGATACCCATTCACTCGAGTCTCGCTTCACTTCACAAAAAAAAACTCGCCCGAATAAAAAGAAAAACTAACGAAGCATCATTTATATCCTACGTACTCCATCGAAAAGTCACGAAACTCCGTTTCCTCGTTAATCCCCCGATAAAGGAGTCTTCGAATCTCCTGCAGCAACGACAAGCGGCGGCACGCGATGCGAAATCGTCATCGATTCGATTAGCCCGCGCAGCATCCCCCGACAAAACGCCGGGCGCTCCATTAATTCGGTCGATTTGCGCATGAATCGGGGCGGCTCGATAAATTATGGACGATTTCGCCGGTCGGACACAATGTACCCATAGCCGGCCCCTCGCCCGTTAACAGAGAGGAAAAAAAAAACCGGAGTAGCGGGCTCGTAATAGGGCCGATTGTTCGCGGCTCGGGCCAATTTGAGTGGCAGCCCGGCAATTTTCGTCGCCGCGCGTCTCTCCTTTCAGGGGCGGTGCCGGGCGCGCGCGCGCGCGGAAAAAGACGAACCCCTTCGCTCTCCCTCCCCCCCGCGTGGAATTCTTTTTACGGGTGTCGGCTCTTACGGTCTATTTCCTCCTTACAAATGTTTCTCTTAGTCGGGAGTCTTTTCTCTCGGCGGCGGAGCCCGCGAGGGGGACGCGAGGCCCGCCCGGAGGAACCGGGGACACGCCGCGCGTCTCTTGACATTTGAGGAGACACTGTTTTCACGCTGGGATCTTTCTTTGAGCGACGACTTTTTTATGGATTTTTTTTTGGCATGTATTGTGATATTTCGATGGGGTTCAGTAGTTTGACACTTGTTCGCGTTAATTAATAAGTTCGAGAAATTTTTAAATTATTTTATTTGAAAGAGGTAGCATTACATTTCCAGGGAGAATTTTAATAAAAATGAAGTCTGATCCCCAGCTTTTAATATTACACGTGCATACTTTTATTACATTTTGAATTAATAATACGTCGTAGTGTTCCTCGAGTTTTATATCTGCTCAGATAAAAATGTGTTGTATTCTAAACGTAATATTTTGTTTAATAAAATAATTTTATTAAAATCTAATTAACTAACCGTATTAAATAATTCCCCATTTTTCACCAGTTTAAGGATTTCCAGTAACAAAAAAAATAGTAAGTAAATTAAACAATCATTTTTATAAAAAAAAATTTACTTTCTCCAAAATTTATCTATCTATACCTACAGGTGCAACACTCTTCTAGTAGTCCCACCAATATTACCGGCATAAAACACTTTCAATCATAAACTTTTACGATAATTTTTGTTTTACTACCTTCTGGTTTTTTTTCTCCACAAGAAAACTGTGGTAAACCTAAACGTTAAAAACACAATTTACAACGCCTCTACAAAAAAATCATCCCAAAAAACAAAAAAGTGACCGCCAAAGAACCCGAAATAAACCGGTAGCCGCTTTAAAACACGCGGCCATCAGAACGCATCTTTCGCGGCGCGCGCAGGTAAAAATTCACCTCTCACCCTCAAGAAACCGTGAAAAAGGGTGATGGTCGCGTGGGCATCCGCCGGCGCGCGCTCCTTTGTCGGGGGTACTACCGCGTGGCATTGTCGCTCGCGCGCATCGGCGCCCGGCCCCGAAAAAAAAGGGGTTGTATATTTTTCCGTCGCCGGGGCCGCCGTATGTCGCGTCAGGGAAAAAAGCCCGACGCCGCCGGCAGCAGTAAAAAAAAAAAAAAAACGCGGCTGCCTCCCCTTCCCGAAAAAACGCCCCCGTCCGGTTCGTTCGTTAGCTTTTTTTCCGCGGGTTCGTGCGATTTTCCGTTTTATAGTGCAGCCCCGACGACTCTAACGATCGCGGGGGATGCTTTTTTTCGACTTCGGTTGGGGTTATTTTAAACGAATACGCAGAGGCGACAATTGAGGGGACCGACGGGAAAAAAGACGTTTCGGGGTCATTATTTCGAGAGTTGGGAAATTGTTTTGGAGTTTCGTTTTTTTGACCGGCAGCCTGTTGCTGTTTTTTTGAAGATTCAATTCACTATTGTAGAAAGTCTGTCTGCGTATCGTTAATAGAAAGTTTTTTTAAATATTTGTACACTAAATAAAGTAAGTTTTTTTTCTACATTGTTGAAAATTAAATTTAATGCACTTAGTTGAAGCTTATTTTAAGATTATTTTAAGCATGTAATTCAAAATTAATGAAACGAGACGAACTTTGTGATAAGTGCATTAAATGTAATTAAAAATTATTAAGCATGTAATTAAAAATTAATAAAAAGATATGAACTTTGTGATAAGTACATTAAATTTAATTATTACATTTAATGTGAAATAATAAATAATTTGCATACTTTTATTTCCATCGTGACATAAGTCTCAAGCATGTCTAACAGCTTTAAGCTATTTTTTATTCCCCCCACTTCTTCGTTTATTCTTAAGATGGTTTAAAATTTTGGCAAAATATCGGAAAAATCCGTATAACCCTCAATCGACCTCAAGTTACATCCACCAAATAATTGACTTTTCATTTATTTTGTTTCTTTATTTCCAAAAAAATGTAAGTCCAGTACAGTTCGAAGGGATTCAAATAAAAACGTCACGGCTAATCTCCCTAAAAACTAAAAGATATCCCTACAAACTTTGATTAAAATTCCAATACTTTGTAAACCAGCCGCGCAGTTAATCTCAATGAAGCATCGATCCAAAACGATTAGTAAACTAATTTTTAATTTTCCCACAAATCACCGCGTTTTCCACACCGAAATCCCGACGGCCGCGGCACCGCGCGGTAGCAAACGAGTTCCATTACTTTCCCCGGCTCCGCGCAATTGATCGCGCGCCTCGTCCAGATCAGTGACCTTATAATTCTCGATCCTCCGCCGACGAATATAATTTAATGCCCCCGCCGGTAATCTCCCGGGAGCGGCGAGAGAAGAAAAAAATCGACGTATCCCTCCCTGCCCCTCGTCCACCGGATTAACGGCACACACGACGCGAGACGAAAGTTTTCCAACGCCTGTACGCGTTTGCGCGTTGGTGCGAGTGTGCGTGTGCGCGCGACGCATTATTCCGATTCCCTTCTTTAACGCAGGGGAAGGGGATCGCTGCGGCCGGTGGAAAAGATCGTTCGGACCTCTTTTTTGGCCTGGCTCACGAGGATTAGGTACCTTTCGTTCGGCCTCGTCGCGCGCAAACGACGCGCACGTGTCGCTCGCGCGGAGAAAACGAACTAATTGTGACGAATGATTTCTTTTACCGGCTGTTTCGTTTCCTTTTCTTTTCAGCGGGGAATTAGAGGAAAAGTCGTACGGATTACTGTTACTTCCTTTGATTTTTTTTTGTCGGGAAAACAATCATCAATTGAGTGTGGATTACGGGCGCTGATTGCTTTCCAATGATACGGACGATGGACCTTTTTAGTCGTCGTTACGCGCGATCGGATCTATTCATTTTCCAAAGTGCTCATTATCGAAATTCGAAAAGCTTATATGAGCCAAAATATAAATATAGTTTCGAGTAATAAGGCTCGGAATTAAAAAAATGTATATTAATGGATTTTCGACTTTCTCGCAATTAACAGTGTGAAAAGATTAATCAGCATTTTAACCCAATAAGTCTCAATTTGAGCCTTAAATACCTAATTTTCAAATACATCGAAGAAAATTCAAATGATAAATTTTAAAATTATACCCAAAGATAAAAATACACTAACCCAAAACAGTTCATTCCAAATATAACTTCTTAAAAGCAATTATAAAGCCATTTACCCCTTTCAAATCCCCCGCTGCAATTCAAAACAAGCGCAAACACTTTATACGTTTCATCGCCGCACCGTGAAAAAAAAAGAAAGCAAGCGAAATAAAAAGGGACGGTCAAAGCGAATCAATCAGCGTTGGAACCGCTGACTCTTGGCCATCGGCGAGATGTAGCCCATCGCGTCGTGTTGTGACCTCCGCGCGTCGACGGGGCCGCTGCGTTTAAATAAACAAATTCGTACGGCCCCCTCGGCGCGCGGATAATCAGGGGCTGAAAAAAAGAGGAGACCGGCCCCCGGGGGGAGGGGGACTTTGAAAGGCCCCGCGACATCCATCATATCGGCCGATGGGAGGGGGACCTTTCGCCAAAGTGGACCCGCCGACTCTCCCGGCCGTATGTCGCTTTGTTGCGCGTATATGTACACGCGCTGCGCTCGTCCCCGGTGCGTACACGAGTGCCGAGCAAATAAAATGTCAACTAGAGGGCTAATGTTCTCTACGCCGAGCGGGACTTTTGATTACCTTCGATCAGCGACTTCAAAAGGTCTCGAACTGCGAGCGACTGCGGCCTCGCCTTTTTTTTCTCTTTCTTTCTTTTGGACGGGGGGAGAGGGGCGCGCGATGTGTGTTCGCGGTCGATTATCGCCTATTAAAAATGGTTTAAATGGCACGATCGGTGGAGGTGATGGGGTTTGTGGAAAAGGCAGATATTTTTCTTTATTTATTTTTTCTTAAGTAACGCGAAAAAAATGATTACAGATTGGTTTACATTGCAATATAAAGTGTATTAAATAAAAGTAATTTTTTTAATTATTATGAGTGATTTATACGTATTTTAATTTAAAATTCTAAAAAGTTTTGTATTTAAATTGTTGTATTGTACACCTATTTAAAATTTCGATCTACTTGCGTTATTTGTTCTCAAATACAGAAAGATTTTAATTTTTTGGCATTTTTTAATTTAAATAAATTATTTTTTTAATGATTTTAAATTACTTAAATGTAATTATATTAAAAAATATACCTAATTGTTGTGCAAAACGAAGGAAGCTTTTACAAAGATTCTACTTGTACCGTTTGTAATTTTTCCTTTGCAAATATTACTTTTCCCAAAAAACATTTTCCTCCGCGCAAAAAAAGGTGTAGTATAAATCACCTGTCTATATCCTTTTCGCATTAACCCGTCGGCAAACCAAACTCTATTCACAAAAAAGTAAAAAAGAATACCATTTTCTTTCTAAGTATTTTTTATTTCGCCTCCCTTAAGCAAAGAAAAAAGGTAAAATTCTAAGTCGACCGCGCGTACACCGCGCCGACAAAAAAAACTATAACTGCGCGTAAATCATTCACCGACCGACCCTTTTTTCTTTGGAAAGCATCGGAGTACTCTTTCCTCTACTCCAGTCACCTCAATTCTTCTCGTCTCCGAATTCCTTCACGGCAGCAAAGAAGACGAAGGTCCCACCCTCGGGCGTTATAAAAATTTCCCAATTTTTTTGTCACCTCCCTCCCCTCCGCCGCGGCGCAACCCTTGCCCCCTCGGAAAAAAAGTCCCCGCGTCGCGTTTTCCTCTCCTCCGTCGAATTTCACGGCGTCGCGCGCTCGAGGAAAAGGCTGACACAAGAAAGGGGGGTACGAGAGACGGACAGGAAAAGTCGAGTGCGCTCGCGTCACTCAGGATTTTTAAGGTCGATTAGCGGGGCAAACACACTCGAGCGTCTAATCGCGCACCTCGAGAGGACGCCCCGCACTCGAGGCGGGCCCCTCCCTTTTGGGTGGTCCCCGATTGCCTTTTTCCTCCGGCGGTCCGAAAAATCCGCCGGCTCTCGAGATTTTCCCGGCGATCTTGCGCCCCGCGCGGTATAGTAACCGACTGTCCCCCGGGCGGCACGATCCGTGCTTTCTGGGCCGTGAGGCGCGGCTTTCGGCAGCCCGTGGAAACTCGTCGAGCGATGAAAATCTCGCGCGGATGGCGATGCCGATACGAGGCGTCCCTGATCCTTCACCGATGCAACGGGGCGAGCTGCTTTTCAGAAAAGGCTTGCTCTTTTTTTCGCTGCGACCGGTTTATCGGTCTTCTTGGCACATTTGAAAGGAAATAATACTTTTACGTCAACTACTTAAATCCACTGTGCTTCGTATGATCAGTGTTCTTTTACACCCATTTTATAAATAATGGTAATCATAGTAGTAACAAAAAATAGAAATATTGAATTTATAGGAAAACGTTTTAATTTCTTGCGCCATTCAACCAGATGTTTCAATCAAATTATTTTATTTTTTAGACAAACATTAAATTTGCTGGGCATAAAACAGAAACAAATTGTTTTCTGTTTTCAATGAAAATTTGACTGTAGAAAAAACAATCTATGCCGATTATTTATTCGATTAATTGTTCAAAATAAAAGGCAGAAGTACGTACGAGAAGCTACAATTTTGAATGCGCACTGGAACAGCATTTTAACATTAAATTTATAGAACAAGTTAAAAATGGAATATTATTATTGTGTGTTAGGGATATTTATCTGTTATTTACAATATATGAAAAATAAATTTGATCGAAGTAATAAACTCATAATTTTTATACTTTCCCAACTACATTTTAATAAAAATATTAAATTAGACACTTTATATTTTAGAAAACACCGCATTACATTAAAAATGCATGTTTTTTTAAAGGACATAAATAAATTTTCTTACAAAACAACAACACGACCCACGGCTCCGAATATTTACTCGAAACTTTCCTCACCTTTCTCACCTCACCCCCATAAATTTCTAAAGCAATTAAACTTCAAAACCCAGTTGTTTCTACATTACACGCTAACGCGCCTCCCATTCAAATTAATTCTCACCTAACCTCCAGAAAAAAAAACGAAAATAAATCCACGAAAGAAAAAAATCTCCGCAGCACAGCACCTCCGGCCTATTCAAACACGGCCCCGCGGAGGCTCCTCCGGCCGTCGTCGCTGGAGTCCAGTCCAAACACGCGGTGGGGCGCGTCGCGGCGCGGATGAAAGGGAAATAAAAAAAGGGCCAGATGCGGTGTGAAATGCCGCCACGGGGACGCGGCTCACGTGCGAATCTGCGAAAATCTCTCGTGAAAACACACCGACATTTGTGCGCCAGGTTCGCGCGCGGGGAAACGTGACCGAGCATCGGGCGCTCGTCGTTATATACAGGACTCCGTTGCGGCGCCTTTTTTCGAAGGTGAACCGAGTGACCCGCTCGCCGGGTCATTTGTTCGCCAGATTTTCGGCTGTACACCTTGGGCGCCGATGGTTTCGAAGGCGACACGAAGTTATTGTTCTAGGTGGGATGTTGAGGAATTTTATGGGACTGAAGAAAGTGTGTGTTTCACGTGGACGGGGATTGACGATTTTTTATTGTAAAATGTGCGTAAATGTAATTTAATGGAGTGTACAAAGTAGACTTCAAATTTAAATTAGTAGAACGTCACTTTAGTTAGAGAAATCATTAATTAATGCGGTACATATGTTTGTTAATTCTTACAATTAGAGAAATTTCGGGTAACGATGTGGATCAGTTTTTATCCTACGTAATTACTGACTACTGGGTATTATTCTAATTTTAGTGACATTTAATTGCAATGATTGTTTTTTATAATCACTTTAATTATATACAGACGATGGAACACCAGTAGGTTTTTTGTTTGTAATTTTCGATTTAAGAATCATTGATGATTTATTAATTTATCGATATTAAATTTATTCATGATTGTTGATTAACAAATTAATATAAATTTATTTCACACTAATTAAAAAGTGACTGCAAGGTCATTTATTTAAAAGTTTTTTCGATTACACGTAATGAATAATCACTATATATCTCCAATCAAGCACTTCATTAACGCGATGACTAAACCCATTACCATTCACACCTGAATTCTCCAAAATCCATGAATAAACGATCAGCAATCACCTCCGAAAAAGACTTTACGAGCCATAAATAAGGAGATTGCACAATCAACCCCGTCCACCGGCTTCTAAAAGTCAGCCGCAGATTCCCCGTAACGTCGTTGTCGCGCGCGACATTCCGGTGGCCGACCTTCTTATACGCATACGCGCGGCCAATCTGTCGTCGGCGATACGCGCAGCACCTTTTCTCTTCCGAGCCGTGGGCGGCCCGGCGGGCATCTGCATAATCGCGCGGCGCATGGCGAATCGGCCCTCAGGTCCGCGCGGCACGAAGCGCGCAACTGCGGCCCGGGCATCGCGCACGTTTCCGATCTATTGTGCGACGAGAAATTAACAGCCTATTTCAGTGGGCATCGACGCTGAAATGAAATTTTTTTTATACCGTCGTATCGGCATTTTTTTTAGAATAGAATAACATAGCAATGTTGTTTGTTATAAAGTGCGAAATTAAAATAAAAAAATTAAAATAAAATAAAAATTAATGGCTTGTGGAAGAAAATCGCAAAAATTCAGAACAGTTTTAAGTCTGATATCTATTTAAATAGCAACAATCATTTCTGAATTAAAAACTAATTGATACTCAAAAGTAAGACAAATGTAGATCAAGTATATCACAGTGAGGAAAAGGATTGAAAATTACTAAATGACAGTCTATGAACAAAACTATTCAGGTCGAATTTGTGCAATAAATATAATAAAGAGATTAAGATATCTATTAGTAATTTAACACACTTCGTTCACGTTTATAAATTACATTAATTCCAATATAAATGCAGTATACGGCACATTAATAAATAAATAAATAGTTACTCGCCTCTCCAACAAACATAAATTATTATTGATCTCCATTGAGCGTATTTTCTACTTCGTAAATTTCCCTTCTCTCATAAAATAAAAAAGTGAAACATTTTTAATATTATTCTTTCAGAAAAAACTAAGCCTATATATGAGTTCGAATCGACTAGTTTTTCACTCTTATACATTTTCAGAGTTTTATTTATAATGAAATCGGTTACGGATGTTCGCCTGAATATATAGGAAAATTTACGAAATTAAGTATTCGCGGAATTTCGGTACAAGGCGCGTGTAACGAAGCCGAATATAAAGTTACGCCGGGCGGATTGCGTTTTTCGATATCCTAATTTCCGCCTCGTTAAAATTTAAACTCCCGCGAAATTATATTTACGCCGGTGCTTCTCTCTTTTTTACAACTTGTTTCCTCCCATACCCCGCGGAATATTTTTCAATAAATTATTCAAATCCGTGGTATATTGTTACGGGGGATAAAAAATGAGTATCGCCGCAAAAAAAAAAACGGCCCGTAAAAAAAACGACAAGGCAATTCGGCGGAAGAAGTTTCGCGCGTTCGTTACGCGACGAAATCGATAAAAATCGCGCGCTCGAGAGAGATATAATAAAAAGAGGAAAGGAGAAAAAGGCGCGCGACGTTACACGCACTCTCGGAAATTCGGTAAGCCGATATCTCGCGCGAGGCACGGAATCGTTTAAGATGGAGGATAAAGGCGGCCGTCCCATAAATAATCGACTCATTAGGCGCGCGAAACGCGAGGAACGCGATCGAATTACCGATTCCACGCGACGTAGGTGTCGGCGCGCCGGATTTTTCCGGGGGAAAAAAAAGGCCGGATAGGTGAGCGAGCGAACGGGGGGATGGGACCGGTGTATACCTGGTGGCGCGGGGGGACAGATCTCGGTGCCGCGCCGGCGTGAGAAAAAGGCGAGGCGACACATAGTGTCAAGGTTGGGAGCGAGCGCGCGGCCAGAAAAGCCGGGTCGGAATTTTAATTTCGGTCATTTAGGACGCATTTATCTTCCTGGAGTGTGTATGCACTGGGCGATGTTTAAAATCTAATTTTGGATCTTTTGTTTAGGCTTGTTTGGGGATGCGGGGGTGTTTTATTTTAGCTTTACGGAGATGATCCCCAGAGATGATATCTGTCTTTTTATTTCGTTTAGTGTTGAACTTGTATTAAAAAATATTTTATTTTAAAAATGAACATTTTGTTGTAACATGGCTGTTTGTTATAGAGATTTTTGACGTGTTTATTCAAAAGAATTTTTTTTTTTAATGGTCACAAAATAAATAACAAATTTTCAATAAAATAATTCAAACAATACATCTGTATTTTTGTAAATGGAACCTTTTATTTTCTTAATAGATACATATCGTATAGACTAAAAAATTGGAAACATTTATTGTTGTACAATTGCCGAATGAATAAAGTTTGCAATTGCAGCTTAAAATAGAAACTCCGGGTTACGAAATAATTTTGCATGCAGATAAAAATAATTAAAAACTGAAGGATGCACAACAATTGCGAAAGTTTCGAAAGTTGAGTTTCCAAGATATGTATAATTGCGAGAAAGCGAATAATTCATGGAGATTCTCATTAAAAAGTTTTCCCGCGACAGAAAATTCATCTATTACAATCATCTATGATGAAGTATACTCTCAAAATACAAAACTTTTTCACTGCGCCTCAAAATAGCGAAAGTTATTTACGCGCGTCGCACAATTTTTTCGAACTCTTAATTAAAAAAATAAAGTTACAGAATAAAATAATAAAAAAACAGTCATAAACAAAGTATAATATCATCATAAATAGTAAATAAAAAATTTAATATGTAGTTGCTATTTAATGATGTGTCAACATATAGGATACATAATACTATCACTTAATTTATTGGATTGAATGTAATTACATTTTACTAGCCTGAATGATGTTTTATTTTTTACTTTTATGTTGACCATTTCATAGTTTAATTTATACAATATTAACTGCTCATTTTAAATCCTTCCTACTGACGCTAAAATAAAAAAAGCATAGCACTAAAAGATCTTCAATAAAATCCACCGCCAAACGAAAATGAGCAAGTAAACCGCGACGACCAGTCGGCTAAATCCGAGCGTTTCCACAAAACGCCACGACGACAAAAGGAAGATCAAAAACGAAAAAAAAAAAACGAGGAATCAGGAGGAGAGAAGACAGGTCCGGACAAACTACTCGGAGCAAGCCTTTATTTAACAAAATCTACGGCATCATCGCGCAATAATTCAGCCTCCTCCTAGTAATCCCAGCCACGAAGGATGCGCGGAGGAGAGGCGAGGAGAGTCCCGAGGCCGTCGAAGCCGCGTATAGAGAGGCCGTCGGCAGTAACCTTACCAGTTTTTCGTTACCGGACACTCGAGAGGGAGAGAGAGAGGAGCCCGCTCCCGGCTATCTGGTGGTCCGTATCTGCGGCCCTCGCGCGCGCTCCGTTGGTGGCCGTCTGGCGCCCCTTTTCTCGCCGCGCGCCGATCGCGTCGAGAGGTGGCGTGTGTTTTGGTGGAACATCGGTTCGAGAGGGAGCGGAGATCGGGGCGCTACGGGGGGGTCGCGCGCCCACCTATTAATCTCCCGGGGACTACTCCCGACCCTGCGCGATGCCACCTTTTTTTTTAAACCACCGACGGGGATGCGCCACGGTGTGTCTGTGTGGGTACCTCGCCTCGTCTATTGTCCTCTTTTTTGTTTAAATTTCGCTGCGACCCGCGCAAGGCTTTGGATTTTTGCCGCGCCACGGGGTTCGAGGGCCTTGTCCGATGAAAATACACGCTGTCGGGGAAACTGATACCTTGTCGGCGTTTAATTCGATTATATTTAACATCCATTTCTTTTCCAATTTATTTTACGGGGGTATTGTTATTAAAGAGCTGGATATATAACACATTTACTCCATGAGGGCAGATATTATTTTTCATGCAAATGATTAAATGAAGAAAAATGTAAATTGTAATTGAACATAAAAAGTATTTATTTTTTTTTTTTTAATTCTATATTGTTTATTTATTGACGTGTCGGCATATAAGACACGCAATTCTACACTTAATTTATTAAAATTGGTAAAGAAAAAAGGCAGATTGTCTTCCTCGCGATGAGAAACGAACACGGGACTTCACTCTCCGAAAGCAAAGCGGAAGTCCTGACTTAAATTTATTTTAAATAAATTCATCTTATGCGTAAACCCGTCGAAGAATTGGGTGAATAAAATTTATTAGCCTGATGATAAACCAATAATACTTTTTATTTTTTAGTTTTATTTTCACTTATTAATTTTCAGTATCATAATAAATTTTTAAAAAATTACTATGATGTATAAACACTTATACAAATCATAGATTTAAAATTGTGTATAATTTTTATAACTGCATTAATCATACGATATTACTTAAGCAAGTTATTTACCAACATATAATTTTTAAAATGTAAACTTACATAATTACAAGTTAAATGTAAAATAAAGTTACATAATTAACAAATGAAAAAAAACCATACACGTCTCTTAAAATCCAATTTATTTAGATTTCCCTCGGCAAAATTGCACAAAGTAATCATCTCGCGCGAGGCCCTAAACCTACATTCAGCATTAATTACTCGCAGATCCACTCATTAAATTACGATTTCTCTCGGCGATGCATAAAATCTCGGGGGTAAAAAGAAATTCTAAGGCGCGCGGTAAAACATACAATTATCGGGGATAATGCAACACTGCAGCTGTGGGCAAAAACGCATAAAGCAATTTCCCCGTCACGCGCGGCCGGCCCGCGGCCTTGGCGAAATAGGCCCCTCGGACTCCTGGCAAGATCGCGGCCCGCCGCCGGCACTTTTATTGTTTTCCCTTCCGCGAAGAGTCTGCCACCGATGCGGAGCGTTTGAAATGTATCGGAACATCCAGTGCTTCGAACATTGATTTTGTTGGATTTTTTTACGTTTGCGGTTGGATTGTAAAGTTAAAAAACGCGCGCGCGCGACTAACTTACGCGATTTTAAAAAAATCGTTTATCGTAAGTATATTAAAATTGTTTAAAGGGCCACGGAATATTGCCTACAAGCAATACATGCTTGGTAAAATGCTAGATTTTAGAAAACCTAAGGTACTATTTAAATACTTGAATCCTTTATATTCATTAATTGCCTTATAACTGTCAAAAAAATTAATTTTTGTGCAATAATAACGATTGTTTTCTACCCTGTAGATTGATTTTGATTAATAAAAGAGATATGTTTATTTGTACCCTCTATTTTACATCAAAGTTTTATCCTATACTATTTATTTACTCAAGCAATCATTACATACCTGTACGAAAAAAAATTTCAAAATTTCCTTAAACATTCGCGTCGTTTCTCGCTAAAATAATCCAATTTTACGAAAAAATTCGTGCACATACATCTTAATTCCAATCTTCAATAACCCAACACATCGAAATATTTTCGAACGGAGACGCGCACATTCGAAATTCGAGTTCGCGCGTCGCCGGCCCGTTAAAGTTTCAACTTTCATTATACCACCTCCCAGACGTCACCTTTTCGCGTACCAGCGGCTAATTCGCGCCTACGATCCTTGCGTATCTCGTTGTATCTAAAAGCGGACGGCGTGTCGCGCAAAAAGGCATCGACGAGCTGAAAAATTAACTGCTCGTCGAGAGGAGAGCGAGAGGCGAGGGACCCCTTCCGCGGCGGCGATTTTAACCCGCTGACGCGCATCGAAGCGATTCGCTTCCGTTCTGCCACGGTGTCGTTATTTCCAGATCGGCCGTCCCGATCGATCCCTCGAGCGAGACCGTAATACACCCAAGTCTTTGCTCTGCGGACGTTTAATGCCGCGGCGTTTCGGCTTTATCTGTTTTTGCGGGGATCGCGGTGACGAAAATAATTTTTAATTAAACGGACAAAGGGAAATTTCGATTCGACGGGTTTTTGGAGAGGAGTTGTTCATTCCGTGTAATTACGAGACACTTTATAGTACCATAATTATGATTATAAAATTTAATCGTGTAATTTTTTTAGTACCTTCAAAAATTTATAGTAAATGTTGCTCTATTATTTTTCTCAGTGACTTTGTTGTAATCACCTCTGTAGTTGTAATTGATTTGTCTATATATGATTTAGTAAACGCGATACTCGATTTTTCTAATTCAATGAGGTTCTTCTAAAAAATTTAAACAAGTGCAAATATCCTTTTTAAATTTTAAAAGTTACTCTATTTAAGAATGTTAATTATATTACACATCATTATAATTGCGTGCATGTTGTTTACTTCGGCTTAAATAATTTTTAATTACTTATAAACACCAATTGCATTAAAATAAAACAACATTAAAATTAAATAAAAATGGATTATTTTCTGCCCCAGTTACAGTTATTTTAGTAAACGAAATAAATTAAATTTTATTTGACTTGCTCCTGCCTACACTATAATTAATACAAAAGACTGTACAGTTACCCCATCAATCCTACATTTCATCATTAATTAATAAAATTAAAAAAATAGCACTGATCGAGCATTGCTTACTGTATCAAATAAATTCATATAAAACAAACGTGATTATAATTTATGAATACCTCGAAGCTCCAAAAATTTTTCAAATACTGATCTCGTCCGTTACGAACACTCGAAAATTTTATTTTTCATAATAACCCGATACAAACTCGAGATAACGACTCGCTCGTACTGAACGAGAGAAGAAAAAAAAGGAACAAGACACGTGTATCGGTATCACAAACCCGACGAAAATTCTAATTACAATCCGAAGCATCCGCGTCCAAATATAGTCCCACTGTCGCCAGCAGCAGCAGTGGCATCTGCTCTGCGGCTTTTATTAATCAACATCGTAAATCGATATATCAACCGCGGCCCTCACGAAAAGAGGGGAGGGGAGGGCTAACGGGTCCGGCATCGGAAATTCTGCCCGTCGCCTTCGCGCGTCAAGCCGCTAATCTCGCGGAGCGATCCTCCCTACAGTGGACAACCCGTTAATGCGTAATTCGACGTCGACGCCGCGCTCGATTTACCCCCGCGGCCGGGTAGTTTCCGCTTGCGTCAGGGCCGCGCGCATGACGGATTTATTTCGGCCGCGCGTGGTTACGACTTTGTCAAAGGACATTTGCGAGGACTGCCTTTAAAGGGTAACGAAGACTTTTTAGCGACCGCCCGCGCCTCGTGCGTCAAGCGATCGACGCAAATCGCGATATCATTATTTTTTTAGTGCCATTATTTTCGCGTCTAGTGGCTTTTATAAATAGGGGGATGTTTAAAGATTTACGAGACCGACACCCTCTGATCTAAATGTAAAGGAAGTAAAAATAGTGAGAAATTCGAATGAAACTCGGAGTGAATTGGTTAAACCTGACAAGTAACAATTTGGAATTGTCAGCTTTGTCGTTGTTTTAAAAGTTTTAACATCTGTTTTGCGTTGGGAAATGTTAGATATGGGAAATTTTAGTATCTGTAGATTAATCGTTATTAAATTTTTGTTAATTTCTAATACCGATATCTATATAATTCAAAACATAGTCATGTAAGAACTGTACACAAAAATAACATTTACCTTAAATTTTTAATATAGAAAAAAAACTGCATTTTTAAAATAATATAAGAATGACATTCACAAACTTAATATAAGCTAAGAGGAATTCAGAGAAGGTCGCATTTTCACATTAATTGAGTAATAGAAAATCTTGAAAATCTTTTACACAGCAAATTAAATAAAGGTGAATTAGCGAAAAACCATTTAAAAAAAAGTGAAATTTCACTAATACCTCTTCAGACAGTACCTTATTAGACCATCGTTACGAAGGAAAAGGTTTCCCCGGGAGTTACAAATGATCCATCCCCTAATAGCGTAAAATTAATTTTCCAGCGAAGTAGACTATTTTAGTGGCTGATCGCCGAGAATTGCTCACCGCTCGCCGGGGCATCCCACATAAATCATCGGAAAAAAATCGCTCGTTACACCCCGCGAGCATCGCCCCCGAAACAAGCTCCGCACTCCGCGCCAGAAGCCGCTATTAACGCCCTCATTTTTCTCTGTTCCAGGTATGTACGACCCGGCGTCCGTAGCGCCGCACGAAACGTGGAAGGCGAGAGGGGGCCGTCCCGGTGTAGGTAAGAGTCCGCGTGGGAGCTAATTAGAAAAGACAATCACGCTCGAAAACGCCGTTTAACTAACCGTATACGTACACACAGCGCGGTAGCTACTAAAGTGTGTACATGTACACACAGATAGGTAGCCGTGGACTAGGCGAGAAAAGGAAAGCTGCGGTAGCGGCGTAGGTGTTCCGTTTCGAGGAAAGCGTCGAGGTGGAAAAAAAGTGTGAAAAACCGCTTTCGGCTGTTTGCCCGGAGAGCCCGCCCGGACGCGGAGCCCCGGAAACGGCGCCTGCCGCCGGCCGCGGCGCGCATACGAAACGCCGGCTATACCTACGTGCATCGCGCGAAAATCATTGTTATGCCGGGGAAGTCCTTTTTTCGGGGTGTCGATGTTGCGGGTGGGTGATCGATTGATTTGCCTGATAAGAGCCTCGAAGAAGCACGCGCGCCGCTGTGTACGTGACTCGACGGGGCTGTCAGCTCTATTTGTACGCGCTTCTTTTTACGAGGTTATTAAAATGTACGTCGCGTGAATTTTTCTTATTAAACATTTATGCGCTGGTAATGTTTAGCACGATAGAGCGCCTTGTGTTTACCGAGGTGGAAAAATTCAATGTTAGCTCTTACTCGTTTTTCATTATTCTTATAACGAAAAACGAGCAGTTTGTGATCGAAATAACATTTCATTAGTGGAGATCTACTTTTAGGTCGACGTTTGAATTGTTAGCATTCATCGAGTGTGTGAAAAAATTTGATCGATATCTTCAATTTTCTTATTAACTCAAACTAATCGATTAGATTTGAAGCGCGATATGCGCGCAAGTAGCGTTTGTTTCTTACGACGTCAATGGCTCAATGAAATTGTTTATTTATTTTTCCACCTCACCCTTAATTCGAGAGTAAGGTGCCCACCAATTCGAAACATTTTGTTTGCTTTGTTTTATAAATAGAATAATTAGATATAATTTGTAGCAAAGGAGGAAAAAAAAAGAAAGACGCAAATAATTCTTAAAAAAAATGCAACTAAATATTTTATTATTATTAATGATATCGTATGCACATATTATACTTGGAATGAAAATGTCATCACGGGTACGATGGTCAAAAAAAGTATGTATTCGTGTGGGATATCAATAGCGGCCAAATAGAAGCGTGTCTAATTCGTGATTAATGACGTTCATTTTTCCAGCGTAATATCGTGCATTGTCCCGCGATATTAAAAAATCTTAAGGGATACATATTCATGACAAACTCTTCGAGCGTATATAATGATAAGTATAATAACTCTTGAACAATTTGACACGGTATCTCTCTTACACCGTCGAGAACCCGTTACTTCACGTTTTGAAGGTACTAATAGGATTTTCTAGATTCGTAACAAAACTTGCTCGCTTAAAGGGATTTTCCTTCCAAAACTGTTTGAAATGTAATTTTCTTTTTAAAACGATTACACTAATACCTCTCTTTTATTAAGGTAATACTAATTAATCAAGATTATGTAGTGTACATAAAAATTTTTTTTTATTTTTACAATATTATTTGTCTATTATCTTATGTGGATGAATTATTATTGCTAAAATGAAAAATATAGTTGTTATTACATAATCGAAGTGATTCTCACTATACTCACTCTAGATCGGCTTAAGTGTGTTGCATAATTCTGCTTTGTAACAAGTTGTTCTCAAAATTCGACTAAACAAATTGAATGTAACATTAATTTAAAGTAAAGGCGAATAAAAGGTGAAATAGTGTAGAAAATTAAATGAACATAAGTGCGTAAAACACTTGATATTCGCGTGTTTCTTTAAAAGTACCATAGAAATCAATTCTTTACACAATCACTTAATAAACTCTATAAAAGTCGCCTTTCGTGTTCGGCGTCTTAACAAAGATCAGACTATTAAAACAAAAATTTCCACCATAAAAAAATCGTAAATAAAAGATCGACTACAAACTTTCCCGTTAAGTATCCATCACAGGACCCCGCTAATGTCATGCAAGGAGGTCTCGCTTAAAAACCACGACCGTCGGGTGAACTTTTCCAAAGCGCCGTAAAACCGGGCACGCGCAGCTTATACAACTAAGACAAAAAAAAGAAGCAACCTCAAACGTATACCTTTTTATTTCGTTTTCGTGGACACAATGGGACCGCGGGTCGCGATTCATTTTCTCGGCGTCGCCCGACGTTTCCCGGACGCGCCCGATTGAATATGCATGGGGCCGTTGCATCGCGCGCACGTACGTTCGCCGCTCAAATTTCCGCCGCGGTGTAAATGCCCTCCTTCGGCCCATATACCGGCACGCGTTTTAGCCTTAGCCGCGAGCGCGCGCCGTCATCGATGGGGTCAACGAATCCGCTGCTCTTCTAGAGCTGCGGTTCGTAGCGCCGCGGCCAAAGACAGCGCCTGATTAGTATTCCAATTCCCGAGTGGATACGTTTTGTGTTCGGTTGCGACTACCGACGTTTCACTCGCAGTAGTCACTCTTGGATTAGTCATGCGAGCGGGTACAGTCACGGGGAATCTTGAACGGTCGTAAAGTTTTTCACGCGGGTGTGTAGTTCGTAAACTACCGAGCGGGAGTTTGATAGAGTAAGAGAATTTTTTCGTTAAATTTATACGCGGAGATTTACGCGGGGATGTGTAACGCCGCGATGATTTGCCGCAGTGGAGATTTTTACGGCGTCGCTATGATTTTTAAGGGATTCGCGTAAAAATTGCGGAGGATTTCGCGTAAAAATTTTCAATTTAGTGTAACGTACTCCTACGATTACGTTTTTTATTGTAATTTTTATGGAGATATTCGCGCGGATTTCGGAAAAGTTTCTTGTAAACGAATAATGAAAAACTGCGATTTTTTTTATACACATGTACAAAATAAATTTTTATAATTTTGATTAGTCCATTATTTTTCAATAATTTACAACAAATGGAATCTATAGATTTTGTAAAGTATGGGTTAATTGTATTTTCATCACATACCTTCGGTCATTGGCCTTCGACTAGTTTATGACCAAAATAACATTTCATTCACTGCGCGCTATTCTTTTTATACTATACGGAACGCATAAACTCATTGGAGCAAAGTGGAATACAAAATTTTTAAATACCTTCAACGTTTAAAACCAATTTATGACAAAGAAAAATATGCTATATTTAAGTCCAGGCCATTTAACGTGAAACAATGTTTATATACACCTATTTAACGCGACTTAAAAATATGAAAAAGCAACGCAAAAAAGCACGACCTCAGACAACTTACGCTCCAGTACAAAGGCCGTTCAATTTTCACCGTCAATCTAAAATTAAAATATCCCACTACAACGACCTTTCGAATCGAACTTATTAGCGCAAGCGAAAATAAGCTCAAGGCATATTCAAAGCCCCGCTAAAAACGACACGGTAACCCAGATCTCGCAAAAAGCGGCTCACGTATCCCCGTCGTAGCACAAGGCAATGATCGTCTCCCGCGTTTGAAAAAAAAAGAGAGAAATTAACGAGCTCACCGTACGTACAGCCGCGCATCGCTCGCGATTGCATATGCATGCGGCTATATAGAGACCCTCGCCGAACGACGCGACTTCTAAATGGACTACTCGAGTTATTCCGTCGCTCTTAGACAGACACCCTGGGCTGGGTCGTACTTATACCCGTTGATTGATAAAATCGGCAACGTAAATGGTACATATACATAGAGTACATACGTGTACATCGAAAGAAATTTCTCGCAAAAACGCACTTGGAATGCGCTTCCATTTGATAGGTATAATTAATTTGCGTGATATTGGTGCATTCATAACTGCACACAATTAAGTTTTGTTTTTATATTTTTATTTTTATTTTTATTTTATTTTCGTATTATCTTGTATTGCGTTACTTAGTCCGTCTAATGTTTACGGTGAACTACGCCGTAATTTTTACGAGAGATATACCTGCAGGTGGGATGTACACACATACAAGCACAGGTGTAGGTGCGCGCCTCCTTAGGTGGCACACCCGGGGCCTCCCTCGGCGGGCCAGATCCGAGATACGGGGTGTGGATCGTTGTCGCCGGAAAAACCGTCGGCCTCCGTGCACACAGAATCGCCGCGGCGCGTGTACACATTCTCGCGCTCGAGGGCGCGCGTAAATTACCTTTTTATTGCCGTGGATGCGGTGATTTTTTTCCCTCCTCCCGCGGCCCCGCGCACCGGTGATTAATGGCCGTGGACAGCCGAGATAGCCGCGGGCAATTTGTTGGGCTTTTATTGCCCGGTGTCAAATTTTAAAGTGCCCCGGGGCTTCTTCCTTATCCCCCGGCGTGTTTACGCGCGTTTTGAGGACATCATCGCGCCAGCCGGACGAGGAAATAGACTTCGCCTCCGCGGGAATAGAGTTCCTATCCTGCGCGGATCCTCGCGGCGGACGCGCAGGAAGAGAAGAGGAGAAAAGATGCGCCTCGCGAGGGGTCGATTAATCATCGGCGCGCGATACGACCGGTCGAACGGAAAAGTATCGAAAACGCGACCCAGCGAGTTAGAATCGAGGCGACGCGCGCGCGCGCGTAAACGAGTTATTACGTTATTACGTGACGTCACGTACCCAACGGCCGGGTGATCAATTCGAGCGCTGTTTACGGTCGGAGTAAATTAAAACTTCTGGATTCGATTCCGCGTGCCCTTTTCCCAAATTACCCTTATCTCCCGCGTAACGCGACGTTTTTGCGCCGGGGCACGTAGACCGAATAAATAACGTCGCTGCGAGCGCGGCATAATCTCATTGGCATGGGAGATATAAATTTATTTTTCTTTTATTTAAAGTCCAAACGGATGGCCTGTTCGAGATGTAAATATACAACGCGGAAGGAGCGGATGTATACGCGGATGTGTAGCGAGTGCAGGAGTGCTTGGACTTACGGTACATCAAACGCGTGTTTGATTCTACAAACAAGTGAAAACTTAGAAAGAACATCAAATAGAGAGTGACTGTTTTTCTGAAAAAAAAACGTTTCAAAGTAAATATTTAACGTTTACTTTAGTGTCATTTATTTTAATTATAAATAAAAAATTATTTTTTGTTATTTAAATAACATAACTCTAAAGTTGAATTAAAAGTAGTAAAAAGCTGCTAAAACTACAGGATCTAATAAATAATCAATGAATAATGAAGCTGTTTTTACTAATTTTTAATGAAATATCAATATATGTTATAGTGATTTTTTATTTAGATATTAGATTTGATTTTTATATATCCATAAGTAATGAATTTCATTAACACTTCCATTTTACAAAATATTTGAGGACGTTTAGATTTTATTTTTTACTTAAAAGCTTACTATTTTCCATACAAATCGTAAAATAAATAAATAAACATTGTAAATAGCCCTTTAACACTGATTTCAACAAAGAATAACGCAGTGTAAGTCTTTAAGTAAGTTCATAATGCGACGTTAAGTCGGGTCTCGGTCCCCACGCCTTATTTTTTTAGCAAACACAAAATTCGTCCCGATCCCAAGATGACAATCGTCGATAACAAAAAAAAATAAGAAAGAAGAGAAGAAAAGTACCTAATCCCCTTTCTTGCATTCGTACAAAAAGAGACAAACGCGTAATCCCGCGTGCGCGCGCGGGGTTCGAGCGACAGGAAAAGGGTTGGATCTGTTTCTTTCTCTCCGCGATTCGACTCTAATCTCGATCTCTCGAGATGTTTTTCCGGCTTGGCTCACGTCGATGAGCGCGTCGACGCTTCCCTTTTTTTCCCGAGCCGCGCGATGTAAAACTCGATCTGTACGGCCTCATTGTTGCTGCGCGCACGTTGGCGGGCACAATGAGAGGCGGGAAACTCGAGGGGGAAGTCGCATCCGCGGTCGAATCGTAACGAGAGAGTCCGATTTCTCGGCGATAACGTTTGTAGATCTTCCTTTTTCGGTTACTCCTTTTTTTTCTATTTCCGGTTTAGTGTGCGTTTTGTAGCTGGGACTAAATATCCAGGTAACCGGGCAATTATGTTACTTTCTCCTTGTAGCGATTTAAAGTATTTTTTTTCTTTTAATAAGCTGAATACAAATTATACAGTTGAAGAAATCGTTTTATTGAAATGTAAGCTGGAAAAAATTATGTAGGAAAATTTACTGTAAATTCTTAGAGGTGAAATTGAAAAAAATTACAATTTTTATTGTAGAACTTACTATAATTGTGGCAAAATTTACTATAAAAACTGTGAGTTTCCTAAGAATTATAACAATTTCTCTCATATCCATCTCAAATAATTTATAGTAAAAGGCTTTAATTACTAAATAGAAGAGCTGTTTTGACTTGTTTTTAGTGAAATTTCTTTAATTGCAGTGTTTTTTCACCAATTCAACTTTAAATAATAAGCGCAAGATAAATCAGTTTTACGCGCAGCTCCTTCCAAAGTGCGAGAATCTCACTTTTTACACACTGCCAATAGGGAGTATTTTTATTTTAAAATGCAGCTTTCTCATCCCAAAGCAACAAACACGGCTCCACCTACAAAAATTTATTTACCAAACAAAAATTTCTTCGAAAATTCCATGCAATTACGCTTATCTCTCTCCCGCTCACAAAAAAAAAAAAGAAACTTCCGGGAAACACCTCGGCGGAGTTTGTTTAAAATCATCGGCAAATAAACCCCCGGGCAAATTGCCGCCTCGACAAAGGCGAAGTAAAGATCCGCGATCGATCTCAATTCCTCGGCCTCACCTCTCACCTCCGCTCCCTGTGCACACGCACTTATCTCCTTCGCACCTCCCGGGGCCCGAAAAAAGCCACCGGCCATCGATATCCCCGGCGCGATAAGTATATCCCCGGCGCAACACCTGAGCCCCGGGACCCGAAAAAATTTTTCTCTCACGCGAACCGGACGGCCGAGGAGAAAGAGTTTCTCATCTCTTGCGGAAAACGCCTGCGCGCCCGGTGCAGTGCGCACGGGATTATGCCGCGTGGAGGGAAAAAAAAGCGAGAGAAGGAAGAGGGAGGGTAGCGCACCGGGGATTGCGTATCGAGGGCCAGATGGCAGGCGCGCCGTGCGGCTCCTCGGGGACCGCGCGATCTCGGCTCCTTCTCGCGCCGCAAAAGGCGCGCCGAGAGGAGCAGATTAGGTACGGTGGACCTGCGGAGACGCGAGCGTGGAAAAAAAAGGCCGAGGACTTTGCCCAACTTCTTAAGACGGGTCACACGTTTTCGGCCGGTTTCCCATGATTACTGCGAGCTGCTGTTGCGCCAAACCGATCGTTAGAGAAAGTGTACATAAATTTATACGTAAATACCTACTTATGTTTGTGAGACTGTTTGGAAAAGATATTTTAGACTTAAAAGCTCATTTACACATTTAACCTACTGGTTACTATCTACACCTGTATATAATATATATCTAATTATTTAATTATTTATTTATTCATTTCAATGTGCACCAGCCCTTATAAAATTGACAAAACTTTTTTAATTTTAATACAAGAGAAGATAATAAATGCATGAGTATTTCAACAATCAATTGTTATAATACTGTAAATTATTTAAGAAAAAAAGCGATTTGATCGGTTATTGAACAAATATAAATCGTTTCAATGGCGCCAAAATTCAAAAGGTTTTGATGCGATTTCAATACTTTAATTTGCATTATAAATAATATTGGAGAATTGCATGAGAAAAATTAAGCGCGCGAAACGCGATAGATTTAGTAAGTATTAGAAATTAGAGAGGAAAAAGTATTCCAAAGTCTTTTTTATGCATGTAGAGTAAAACTTTATTTTTGAATGCAAACAAGTTTCATGAAATGGGCGAAAATTACGCAAATAGAAGATATTTCTAGATGTAAAAAGATTTACTAGATAAAATCTGTTAATAAATCCCTACAAGACTTTAAACATAAATAAGCGATCATGATAATGGTGTAAGACTTGACAGTTTAAATGTGTTATTCCGAAGCAATATCAGTGTATCATGATCAAACCAGTACATTACTCTAATAATTTAAAATACAATAAATCTAAAAGAAAATGCATTAATGTATACTGAATCATTTAAAGTATGTATTTTTCAATTATTACAATTACTCTCCTAATTAATACCAAAAAAATTAAATTAAAAAAAGACAGAAATTTTCCCAATTACGTGCACTCTTATAATTTTCATAAATCTAATTAAACGTTAGTCGCGCCCAAAGGTCACGAGGGCCGGGTCGAGCTTTGACCAATTAAAAAGATCCCATTAGCCGCGCCGAAATAAGTTGAAGCCCGGCGCGTAAGCTCGTCAAAATAGCGCCGGAGCGGCGCGGATAGGCGCATCCCGGCACAGCATCCCTTCCCGCGCGGGCACTATACTGGGCATTCGCGCAGGCAACGAGCGCCCGGGCATCACCTTGCCCCCCGGTTGCCATGGCGATGCGCGACGGTGCACAGGCACGTCCCGAAATGCGCGCGATGCGGGACGCGATAGCGGCCCCCGGATTTCCAAAGAGCCCCGGAAAAAAAGGGTACGTTCCCCGTCCCTTTCAGCGCCGCCAGGGACCCGGGCAGCGCGGCCTCAATGGGATCTTTTCTTCGGCCCTTTAAACTTGCAGCAGCGACCGGCTCGGCTCGCGCGCTATACGAGTTGGGGGGTGTGCGTTTTCTTCGGCGAAACTTTTTCGCTCGATGGAAACTTTAAAAGTGCGGGAGCGGGCGCGATTGTTTCTTCTTCTTCTTTTTTCGTGAGAAGGGAATCTTAATTTACTGGTCGGTCTAATGAAGTGGCTAACTGCGAATGTTTGGCGCAAAAATTAGAGGAGAGCGGTGAGGAAACTGATCTCTTGTTTACTCCTGCGGCTGGTATATTGTCTAATCACGTGGAAAATGAAGGTCGTGTGTAATTAAATACGCTAAGTTTTTAAAACGATTTAAAATGAAGAGTAGCCGTTCAACAAGCCCCAAAAAAATTCCAAAAATTTGCTTATAATATTTTACATAATCGCTTTATATTTATGTTGAATAAAATCAAATTACATTTGTTCAAAATACATGCTTCCTATTCACAATATTAATTAAGAACAAAATTGCTCGTCTAATTTTTGATTTTATTTCACTCTGAATAAATAATTGATATAGAGGTAAATAAATTTTCGTCTGCAAAGATTTTGATCAACAATAACTTCGTGATTAAATTTCAAGAGAACCAAACTTTTTTAATAAAAAAAGAAGTCCTCCTCAATAATGTCAACGCTGGCCAAAGCATCAATTTTCATTAGGGAATTTCAATAACTTTGATAAATCCGTAATCCAGTCAATTAGCCAAAAGTCCTGCTTTCATCGTCTTTCCTCGGCCGCCGCCGTCCTCCCCCCCCAATCATCGTCCCCCTCGAGCGCGCGGAAAAGGACGAGCGTCTCTCCGTCGACTAAGTTCTAAAAAGCCACATTACCTTCTCCCTTACAGATATCCCATCTTAAGCTCTGTGAGAGACAGCCCCGCGATTTCTCTCCCCACCCCGCCGCCTCCCGCATTATCTCCCTCCAATCTCGTGCGCCTCACCTCCGCGAGGCGCTTCCCTTTTTAAAGAAGCCGAAAAAAGGAGGACGCAGAGGAAAAAAGTAAGAGTCCCCCGGTCAATCTACCTCCCTTCTCCCCCCCACGGCACTTTCGATTTTTATTCGATCTCGCCGTTTCGCCCGCCGATAAATCATGAAACTTCGGCCGAAGCGCGAACCTACCGAAAAAGAAAGAGAGAGAGAGATACCTTTATTTCGTTTTTTTAACAAAAGTATAATACAAAACAGTTGTGCAAGAAAATAAAACGTAGCGTATATAAAAATAATGAAGGCGCATTTTTGGCCATAAGAAAAGATCTATATAAATAATGTTATACTATTTTGTTGAGATGAGTCTTACAACATTCCAAAAAGTCTACACTATATTTTCATTTCGTTATACAATTTTTTTAATCTATTATTATTATTAAATTGGCCAGTTATGGTTAATTTCCTTATAAATTAACCAGTGACCAATTTACGGCTAATATTCTACCAGGGCGATTCTTGACTTCTACTCCTTGAAAATCGACATCGCAGCAAGCAATATTGACTGCGCTTATCAACCTGCAAAAAAAACAATCATAAACAAAAATAAAAAAAAAATTCTCACAGAAAGAAAAAGAGAGAGGCCCTTGAAAACGCTTGCTCTTTGTCTTTCTCGCTTTACCCGGCTTGCGCGGGCGAAACGTGAGTACGCGGTCCGGAGTCGCCGCGAGCGCCGTAATTTACGAAGCTATCATCCCGCGAGTGTGTGTATGCAGATGCGCGCGAGCATAACTATACACGGGCCCTCGCGCTGTCTCCTTTTGTTGCGCGCCATTGTTTCGCCGGGACCGCGCGCGAGCGGCTCTCCTCTATTTTTAGCCCGCCCGAGAGGAGGCAAAAACTGCTGGAATCTCGGTTCAATGAATAACATTAGCGCGCCGCTTCGGGTATACCTCTTTTTTTTTTTAACGACTATTTTGCCTCTTGGTTCACCCGTTCTCCTTTTTTTTTTATTTCCACCGGCGAGAGTGTATCGATGCCGGGAAGGCCGCGCGGCGATTAGGTCGTACGTCAATTTTACGGGGACGCGTTTAATGCGTTAGAGCGGGTAAAAGGGTGCATTGGTTCGTGAGAAATTTTGCATAAATTAGCGGGAAACGCGAGTTCCTTCGTTTTTTACGGCGCGAACGTCCTCCGGCTAAACGAGCGGGTGTTTATTCTAATAGCCCCGGCGGTGGGTTGGAAAAAAAAACGCAATCGGGTCACTCGATTTATTACGAAAATCCTCGAGAAAAAAAAACTGAAAGTTATTGTTTTCATTTTTTTTTCTCCTTCGGCTGATAGAATTGACTATGCAAAGTTTCCTCGTTGCAACAAAGCAATAATTTCCGCGTGAAAGTTCGGAATTTATATTCAAAAGTGGCGCGGCGCGATGTTTAAAATCAAACTATGCATTTTAAATTTACGGGCCCGTAAATAAGTTTTGAATAATCGCAGCGCCGATTTCGTCACGAGGCGATTTTACAGCTCTTCGCTCGCTCCGCGATGTAAAACCTTAACGTTTGCATAAATAATTCATACCGCGGTGCGTCCGCGAGTTATTTAAACATTACCCGACTCCAAAGGCAGAAATTAACCGCTAAGTTCTTAATTAGCGCGGAAAGCGCGCGTCGATAAATTCGACCGCTTTGCGAAGGGAAAAGCTTGTTTATTATTTCATTATTTGTTACGGCTAATCTCGAGATCCATCTAAATCCACTCCGCAATTAAAGGAACCGCGCCGCCTTAATTGAACGGCGCGCGAAGGTAGAGAGAAAAAAAAACGAGTAACCGATTACGCGCGGAACAATAAACCGGCGGATTACGGCGCATTACCACTAAACAAAATAACGGGCCCGCGGCGCAAATAATCATTCCGAATTTTGGTTTACTGCGCCTTACCAGCCCTTAAACAAGCGCTTAGCGCATTTTACAACCAATACCGGATTAAAGGGGGGATTAGACGGGCAACTTCCCCCGCGACCCCAGGTATAGAGACGTAAACTTCCGAAGATACGAGTCCGCGTTTAATACGCTCGATAATGCACTGCGCCGCGGCTCGCTATTAATGAGCCCGTAAAAGCGCTTGTATTTCATAATCAGGAGATCTCGTCGCCTTTTTTTTTACGGCCGCTAATTCGCTGAGATACGACGTGTTACGGTGCTTTTCGATTTTTTTTTTTTTTTTTTGGAGTTGTATGCGCAGTGTATATGGTGGGACCTGCGTAAATCCGGTGAAACGACCGACCGTCAGGTGGACGGCGATGATTGTCCTGGGGATTTTCGAGCTCGCGTAGATCATGAGATAAAGGTCAGGTGGTGGTGGAAACTGTATAGAATGCTAGCAACTTAATTTTATTACTGTCTCAAACTTTCAATGGCTATATCGTTTTAGAAAATTTTTACTGCTATATTTTTGTGCAATCTTTTATGTTACATCAAGCGTTATTAATAAATTGCTTTTATTATTATTATTATTATTACTGTATTAAGAAAGAATGAAAGCTCTACAAAAAATTGCAATAGATTCTCGTAAAAGTTATAGTTCATTCGAAAATTTACTGGGATTCTAACAAATTTTATTATATAGATTTGGTAAATTAAAAAACGTTGTAATTTTTTCAACAAAGTCAATCAAGAGGACTCTAAAATCAACTATTGCAATTTTTAATAAAATATTATTCTCCATGTATTATTGTCGTCGATTAATTTATTATAAACAGTTGAATCATTCCCTAAAATGCAGATAAATAAAACAGATATTTTATAAACATTCGGTATTTTATACAGAAAGAAAGAGGTTTACTTAACAAACAATAATAATGTCATGATTAATACTCTTTAAATAATTATTCTTAACAAATATTATCATTTCTTGATAAAGTTCTTCCAATAGTAACAATAATACCATGTATTTTGTGATTCATAAAGTAATGTATTAACAGCTGCTACTGTAAGCCATTTGAATTTCAAAGTAGCAAGTAATAGCGGGAAAAAAATTAAAAATTACAATAGCACATTACAAATTTCCCACAGCCTGTCACCGTAGAAAAAGCAGCGATAGTTTGTTGTAAAATTTACTGGAAACCAAATAAATTTTCCCGTAACAATGTTCCTAGTAAATTTTTTCTCTAACAGCAGACCTTCCGAACATCGAAATAGACTACGTCAATTTCCTACGTAATTACAAAAGAAGTTAACAACCGTAAAGATATAAACAGATAATCCAATATTTATTGATTAACTTAACAACTCGTCGTCGTTATCAACGTAGCCCGCAGTTACCTTCGCGCGCGCTATACACACACACGTCGGCGAAACTTTTCGCATCTGCCGCCCCCCGAATAAATCAAACGAGGAGAAAAAAAGGGGAGGGGGCGAGTCGGAATCCAGTCGATTCCACCCCGCGAAAAAAGCGGAGGGCAAAAAGAATTAGGCGACTCGTCGCGATAAAAAGCCGGGGCGCCCGGCTTATCCGCGCGCGAATCCGAAAGTAAAATCCGCGCGACAAGAAGTAGGAAGCGCGACGCGAAATCAGATTCCGACTGTTCGGCGACGTCGCGCGCGAATCAAAGCAAACAGAGAGATTCCGAAGTTACGAGGGAAAAAAAAAGGGAGGGAAAAGTTTCTCTCCGTCTTTTTCCATGGATCGCCGAGCGAGACGCTTGCGGGGGAGGAGGGGAGAGAGAGGGGGGAAAAAAAGGGACGAGCCGTAGGCCCGAGCTAACTGGGTCACGTGCGACATAATTCGAGGATGTGGACGCAATTAAGGGAGTTTCGCCGATGTGCAAGAATGGACGTTGCCCGGGAATTGGATTACCGAGAGCACGGGGGACGTCGGATTAGATGCTACGGGGGGCCGGATTTTACTGTGCGCCCGTTGATTATGGATTTATTGCGCTTACTCGCGACTCGATTATGCTTAACTTTCTGCACGGGCTCTTTACGGTGATATTTATAAAAGTTCGATATTACATAAGAAAAGTTTCAAGGGTGTGGAGGGTTTCGTGCTCGCAGGAGCGAGTCTGCCCGTATAACCTTCGTGTAAAAAATAAAAATTTATAAAAAGCATACTGATGGTATGTAACTATATCGCACCATGTGCATGTACTTATCGAGAAATATCGGAATTAATTTTGCGCGGATGTTCGATTATACTTTGGCGGGAAAAAATTATTTAAAAATGTTCAAAAGCTTTTGAGCTTTTTTTTTGAAATGTTTAAAGGTATTCAATGAGGTTTACTTCTGTACTATTTCCGCAGGAATTAGGAACATTGTTTAACAAAAATGAACAGTTTTAAATGAAAATAAATATTTTTAAAAGTAAATAAATATATTTTGAAACGAAAATAAACATAAGCATTTCTAATTTAAAAATAAACGCGCATTTATAAATAAAATTAAACATCTTTAATAAAACAAACTTTTTTTTATAAAAACAACATCTTTTAAATATTTTTAATTACAAATGAACTTTTTCGAATTTCTATTTCGAGTAAGTACTTACAATATGAAATATAATATAATGTATATTATATTTTGTTTAAAAATGTTTACTTATATTTATTTCTATTTAAAAATGTTGAATTTTGTTTATAAATACTTATTTTAAAATGCTTATTTTAGTGTAAAAATGGTTATTTTTAGTGCAACAGTTTCAAAAATTATCAAATGTTTGAAAATGCTCCACAAGTCTGTAAAAATACGCGTTTTTAAACACTTTTGAACATTTTTGATTATTTCTGAACAAAAACTACCAGGGATTCGCTTCTTCCATCAACATAACGTTTGATTCATTGAGTGTACTTTTCTTTAGTCACTAACAGCTGTATTAAAATATGTTAATAAATGCAAAGAAATGTCGAAGCAAAGATGATTCACCACGTAGTCAACCGTGAAACGCATCGCTAAAAAAACATAATAAACTACTCGCAACTGCCTCCGACCTCATTCTTTGTTCAGAATCCGTGGCTCGATTGCACTTTGTCCCCGAACGTTTTCAATTAGCAGCATCAACGTTTTTTAAAGGAGAGCGCCGTTCGACATTCGAGTAGGTTGAGAGAGAGATACACGGCTCGGGTGGCTGTGGGGGCTTCGATTTTCACGGGACGGGCTCGGAGCGAGCCGGCGGAGGTGCCAGCAGCGCCATCTCTCGGGAGCAATCCGCTCCGGCGCCCAGTGACAGCACTCCGGCAGCTGAGCGTAAGCAAGCGTAAGGCACGAGTCTATCCGCTTGAATCGTTGGAAGTATCACGTTTTAACTAAAGTTCGCGTGTTAGATTACCCGATTGTTGCATTTTAAAGCGAGTGCAGTAATTGTGTGTTCTTTAAATACGTGTGTAAGTGATTAGTCATTAGCGTATTAGAAGAAAACCAAATTGGAGCAACAAAGTTGTTTGCTCCCGTAATAAGCGTAGTACGCTACAGTACAGCAGTAAATTATGGGACAATGTCGAACTGTGCAGTGTACGATTTACAAACATTTCTTCGTATGGGTGAGTAATTCGAGATAAGCTGCCAAAACAGACTCCCAATTTCGTTTTCGAAAACTTCATAAATGACGATTTTATTGTGACGATACCTTCTTAAGTAGCCCTCGTCGCGGTATCTTTTACTACTTGTTTATTCGTCCACGCGTAAATACTCGACATAACTAATAAGTCATTGATAAAAAGTAGAATCGCGTCGATCGAGTTTTCAACAGCTTCTAAAAATGTACATATTAATAACCGTTACACATCCTGCTCCAAAATGCATACATACGTGATCATATAGATACATGTATTATACAGACTCGTGTATAATACAGCTACGCGTAATAGATTACCGTGCTCCGAAAAAATCGGAGCAAAAATATTTCATTCCTGCAAAAAAAGTAGCATCGAAATAGAGCCGCAACCCCGGCTTAAAGAAGTCCGAGGCATCGGGAGTCATCGCACGGTGGAATGCGTAGTGGGTGCCTCGATCCTCGAGGAGCGACTGTCGCGTATCCTCGCAGTCCCCCCTCCTCGCGGGCTTTCTCATCTGGTGTGCTCCCCCCCCACCCCGGCGACTTTCTTCGCCCCCTCTCCGCGGCGGCGGGCGGCGCGGCGTCTCATCCCCGAGAGTCTCGGGTCGCGGAGCCGCCGGCGGCAGCCTCAGTCTGGCGCGGACGGCGCAAGCGTACGGTTCATTCGCTCTCCCCTCGAGCGCGCGAGAGAGGCGTTCTCCCTCTCTCTCTCGCTCCCCTCGACGCGCCGCACACACAGTCGCTCCGCGGAACCCCGCAAGACACGGAGCAGCGCGCGACTTGCAGTCAACCTCCGTTTTCCCCCGCGATCGCGTGCACAGTGCCAAACATTGGGAGGAAAGCGAGGAAAAGGGAAAACACGGAGAGGAGCGATGGTACGCGCGTAGAGCAAAGTGAAGCATCAGTCGCCGAGGAGAAGCGAGGAGATCGCAAGTGCGAAGGGTGAAACCTTGGCGAGGAGCTTAAATGACGTGACGAGCCGTGTTAGTGCAGTGCGTGCGCCAAATGTGCGATCACCAGCAGGGTCCAGCGACGGCCGTCCTCTTGGATCTCGTGCCGCCCGGCGAGGCGCTACTCAAGAGGCCCAGCATGGATTACAACGAGTACACGTATTGCTACGGCAGCGGTGGACGAGGTAGTGCATGAAATCATCTCACCGGAGGAATTTTAAATAAAACGAAAGAAATATTAAGAGAAAAAAACGCATCTGTGCGCGTGTGTGTGCCTTTTTTTTAACGTAATAGGGCAGGGAAAGAAAGTTAGAGGGAAGGAAATAAAATGACGGAAAAGTGCGTCGCCAGGATAATAGGAGAGAAACAGTCGGGAAGAGAGTAGGATAAAGCGAGTGAGAGTGATAAGAGCCTCCCAAATGCGGGAGCGAGAGTACGAGGTTCGTTATTACGTTGCACGAGAAGGTAGAGACATCAACCACTTTTTTCGCTTGTGCGGGGGTGCGCGCGACATTCAAGTTCAAAGTCGCGACTGTATTTTCCTAGCCGTTCTCGGCCTCTGTGATCGCTTCCTTTTTTTCCTCGTCTTCCTTCTTTTTCTCTCGCTCGCGTACATTAGCGCACACCACACGTGCTGCACGCTGACGAGGTTCGCGGAAGCACCGTGCGAGCTTCGCCAGAAAGCTGCCATTTTTTTATTTGTTTTCGGAGCTCGCCTTTTGTCTTTTCTCTCGTTTCGCGAACTTAATTTTCTCACCTTCATCTTTTTCTCTCTCCCTCTATGTTCTTTGTCATTCTTGGAAAAGTAAAAGAAAAAGAATTAAATTGTTAAATCGTATGTACATCGCAGAGTGTGATTTTGAATTTGAATTCCCCGCGACAAATGCAATAACGAGCTTCTACTAACAAACATACAGCGAGGTGACGAGTTGGCCGATTGCGGGGCAGTGGTGAAATCGCGCCGGGGTTGAGGGATGAAAAAAAAAATGCCGAAGTGATCAAGTGAGAGCGAGTAAGAAAATTCTGGTTCAATGTCAGTGGTGAGTGCGTCGACTCTCGTGTATGTATACCTACGCGCGGACGTCGAACTTTTCTAAGTGCCGCGAGCTTCTCTTTAACGAGGAGACATTAAGTTCGACTTTCCACGACAAGTGTTTCACTTTTGTGACTTCCACAATTAAGTTTTACCGCAAACGCCTACTTAATTTGCCGTGGAACTGATTTTCAGAAATTTATCGTCAAACTCCGAAATTTTTGTTGAACTCCGAAATTTTCTTTGGACTCCAAAATTTTCGCTGAACTTCGAAATTTTTATTGAACTCGGAAATTTTCGTTGATCAGTAAACGTTTCATTGAATTTCGAAATTTTCGTTGACCTTTGAAATTTTTGATGAACTCCGAAATTTTCATCCGACTCCGAAATTTTCATCAGGCTCCGAAATTTTTATTAAACTCCGAAATGTTCATTAGACTCCGAAATTTTTATTAAACTCCGAAATCTTTATTAAACTCCGAAATTTTTATAAACTCCAAAATGTTCAACACCGCGTATTTTGATAAACAAATCGAGTGGGGCGGTGAAAAAGAAATTTTTTTTTAATATAGAGATCCGCATCTGCCGCCACTGCAGCGGAGCAAGAATTTTCTTACTAAAAAGTCGTCCGTCGCATTAGCATCGACTCGAGCAGCCGCAGCGCGAAAAAAACGCCTCCGTCGCGGAATACCGACGACGGGCGCGAGTAGGGATGCGGAAACTCGTTTGCGTGCGATGTTTGGGAAAAATTCGCGGAGAGTCGTTCGCGTGAGAGACTCGTCGCAGGGCCAGCGGCGGCCGACGCGAACGAAAGCAAAAAAAAAAGAGACTGACCTCGCGAGGCCCGATCCCGTATAATGTCGAATTTGCATAATTCGAATCGCGTGTGTCCACCCCCCGGGCGAGCAGCCGCGGCTACCGTTTTTTACTCCCTCCTGCTGGAAAACTTGCGGCGTTGCGTCTTCCTTAAACTGAAAACACGAGGCTTTCACCAGAGTGTTTTTCTTCGTTTTCCAAAACTCGCCTACGCAAGAGAGATTGCCCTATGAGAAAAAAGTAAATTAAACAGTTCCGTGATCGCAATGAACTTAATGGGGCCACATAATCGTGTCATAATTAGACTTGTGAATGAAGTGACGCAAATGTCGCGCGCATAAAGGCGACCGTAGGAAATTGCCTTTAATACCCTTGTTTTTCATTACGAAACGTCAAGAATAGTGCCGACCTTAACTTTTTGTAAGGGGCAGCGACGTGAAATTAAAAGGCTTTTAGAGGCCAATGAAAACAGTGCGCCTCTCCCTCAGGCTTCATCGGGCCGCCGCTAAAAATAGTACCTTAAAGCAAAGCGATTTTCGTGACTACCAACGGGCTTATCGCCATCGGGCGCCGCGAAATTGCTGCACACGTGAACCAAAAATAATTCGCGCGCGGGCCGCGAATTAGCGTGCGAGGGAGCGCGCCCGTAAACGCCCCTAATTTCGCGGGTCTCGAAAATTTAACGCGACCTATTTATAAAGTCCCGATGCGCTAAAGCGCGAATTCCGATCGGGCCGCGCTTAAACTTCGGCGAAATTAAGAGCAACAAAAATAAAGCTACCCCCACGGCGCAAAGTTCATTGCACGTGACACGACGGCTACGTGATTTCCGCGCGCGCCGGGGCTAACGATCGATTTCGAATTCAGCGCGCGAGATGCATCCGCGCGCGCATTATTTAACGAACGGCGCTACTTTTAAACTCTCGCTTTTATTTATCGGCTCCTCTCTCCTCCTCCTCTCGCCTTTGACGCGACCGTCCGCTCGATTATTCACCGAAGGACTTCGCGTGAAAATTTTCGTTTGATTTATTTATCGATCGCCCGAAAAAACGGCGAGAGTTGATTTCCTACGGTCAAAGCGCCTCGAGACTCGCGGTTAGCATAAGAAGAGACGTCATTTATCTTTCCTTTTAATTTTTACAACACCGACGCTTGCGAGCGTCCGAAAATTACAACGCGCATTTGCTAATGCAGGAAGTTTCTTTTTTCTCTTTGTTAATGCTTATTAGACGCGCGGTTACTGCACCCGATTGATTCCACGGGAATAGAAACGCAAATGAGCGCGTAACGCAATAGAGCCATTTTTCACTCTCGTTTAATTGACGACGGGCAACTCGGTGCGGTCCGCACCGCACTTTTGCGCAACGCGCGCGCGAGCGAAAGACGCTGGTTATTTTTCTAGCTATATTCAGAGTGCGACAGGAGCGAAATGAGCCCCGTCGTCTGCCGGCTCTCCTTTCATCTCTCGGGTTTGTTTGAACGCTGCCAGCTAAGAACTCAGCCGAGGTGCCAAAGGCGTTGCTCAAAAAATCCGAAGATGCGTTCGCCCGTATCGAGATGAGAAAACGCGGGAAGGTAGAAAGCGACGCGCGCCCGCCGGAATGTTTAGCGCAATTATTGCGGGATCATATGCAAATGCCGCGGGGGAAAAGCGTAAGAGTGCGCGGTAATAAAACCTGGCCGTCTTAACGACGTTTCCACGAAAAAACGCGATGCTTGTCTCCATCTCGCGGTGGAAACCCGAAACCGTCAGCGGTGAAAAGGTCGAGTGCGTTGACACCTACGTGAACAGATGGGCGCGGGCGATTAGGCGATCTCCATCCTCGGCCCCTTTACGGAAACGATAGCCGCGAGTCGGAGGGAAAAAATTTTGGCGGGGATCGCGTTTCAGCTCGTTATGATAATTATATTCCTTTTTTTCTCACGAGCGCGCAATCTGACAGCGCGAACTTTTATCCTCCGCTGGACCTCGTGTATTCTTTTTTTTCCTCGCGAACGGGAAAAGTTTTTGGTTAATGAGAGGCCGATTTTGGCGTTTGAATGGCCGAGATAGCGATCTCCGATGTCAATCGAGAGAGAAAGAGAAAAATAGCGGTGACTGAAAGAAGCGTTTGAAGCGGGAATCGAGCGATAGCTTGTTTCTTCTTTTTTACGATCGGAATAGTTTAAATATTAGTGGGGGAACGAGACGCTTGAAATTCTCGAGAAATCAAATTACCGCGAATTTAATTTTTTTTAATCTCGTGCCTCGTTATTTGCGCGCACGCACGCTTTTACGGCACCAATAACTCCTTTGAAGGAACAGCTCATAAAGAAAAAATATGACGCAGGGCTCGGGTACTTACCTTTTCCGAGTACGAATTCAGCACAATAAAAATCGCGAAGCAATTCTAAAAATTACGGGATCACAATGGCAGCTGCTCTTTGTGTAAATGGAAAATTATTTCAAAATGTAATGGGTTACAAAAAAAGCGACCTACATTTACGAGATTAATTTAGTGCATTGAAAAAACGAACTGCATTAAAATAAAGTATCAATTAGCAAATTATTCTTTCAGAACATTTTAAATCATTCCGCAGTTAGAAAAGAAATCTTGCATTACCATAGCATCAATTATCGAAAAACTTTTACAGAATATTCTAAATACAAAAAAAAAGTAAGATTATCATCGCGATACTCTTTCAACAGCGAGGTAAAAAAACTTTTCACTTTCTAAACACCGTGTCTTTGAGGGAGAAAAAAAGTCGCGACACCGAGGAAACAAAAGAAAAAGTTTACCTCCAGAAACCAAGCAACGCTCGGAAGCGCGCAGAAGTGGAGCAAACGTCCGCCCGGGGTAAAAATCAAACGAAATCGCGGAAAGACGAAGGGGGCGCCGCTCGGATAGAGTGTACACCCGTCGCGCCCTAGGAAACGAAAAAAAGAGCGAGAGAGAGGAGCGACGTGCATCTGGCAGGTGGCGGATATCGGGAAAAAAAGAGTCGGGGGGGATATCTGGGACACGGTGGCGCGCGCGCGGCTCCTTCGATTTTTAGCGGAATCTTTCGGAGAGTAGGCACCCCCCGTGCCATGCGCGCGCGCGCGAGAGAGAGCAATTATTAGATTCGCCCGAGGAGTCTTCCTTGGCGCTCGGCGATCGATATTAGAAGGAAGGGGGAGGCCGAAGTACCGGGGGCGCGCGCACATGCCGGGAAACTCGTGGCGCTGCCTTTTCCCTCCCTTTTTAACCCTCCTTCGCGTCCCGCAGTACGACTATCTTCCCTCGCCGCCTCCTCCTACACCCCACTACATATATATCTGTATGTACGTCTCTCTCGCTCTCTCTTTCGCTCGATGTATAAAGAAGGGGCTTAGCTACTTTCGGGATTTCGGCTGCGCCCGGCATTTTTTCCGCTGCGTGTTTTTTTTTTCCTTCCTTCCTTCCGCCGAGCGAAAGTTTTGGCTCTTATCGCGTGATCCAGAAACGATGCGACGGTTGAGGCGCGGCCCTCCCGAGGATGGATTTAGTCGTTCGGGAATTTTCCCCGTGCAACTAAATCGCTCGCTCGAATTATCTTTCCGCGTTTCCTTATCTGTGACGTGCGCCCGGGCAGGGATGAAATTGAGTTTGATACTCCGCGCAATCTTCCCCGTCGATTATCATATAAGCCGAAAATCTTGGCGGGACGACTGCTCGTGATACATGTTTGTTTTTTTATTTCTTTTCGGAGTAAGCGAAATTTATATAAGTAGCCGCAGAGCGCGGAAAGGAATAAAATATGACGCGACAATTTTGTTTGCGCCGCATGTTATTTTTAAGTTATTGCCGCGCTTATAAACTTAAATGGCGTATTTGTGGAAAGTGTGTCGCTTTTCTTTCTCCTTCGGGGCAATTAATTAAAAATTTAATGGCATCAGCAGTTTACGACCGACGCGAGACTGAAATTGAAGTATTTCCTACGAAAATACAGTGCGCTCCTTTATGATCCCTTTTATAGTATTTATCGAACGAATTGATTAAAAAACAAAAAATTACGCAAAAAATGACAATAAATTAAATTACCGGTCGATATTCCGCAAATCCAGTGAAACAATAGAGAAACTCGAGGGAATCGCGTCGATCATTCAATTAATCACGAAGGCACGCTTCGCAAATCTCAGTGTCAACGATCGAAGCGCCGTAAACGCATAATGAAGGTGGTGGCTTGCTCGCTCGGGATCCGCAGCCAATTAAGGATAGGGAGAAATTTGTTAGGCAACGCGGATGATTTGCACAAAGGCTTTGTGGGCCGGCGTGTAATAAAGGCTAGATAATGTAGGTTTCATTATAATAGGGCGTAAAGCCAATGCGCGTCCGCGTGCACGCGCGCGAGAGAGAGAGCAAGACGGACGATTATGAAATTGATGAGAATCTGTTAATTACGGTATTTACGGCCTCTTAAGAGCGCCTTTCCTGCTCAACATTCGCCCGATAATGAGACCCGATTAAACGCCGTTCGGCAAAAAGGTCGGGGTAACGATTGATACTTAATTTATAGTCCGCCCCCCTGATTGCCTTTTTTAAATAAAAATCCCCTTATGTACACCTACTTTCTTTCGATGGCGGTGTGTACGCAGCTGTAAGTATATACCTACTCCGTTAAATTAGAATCTTAATTGCGAGCGAAACTGCCCGCTCCGAATTAGCATGAGAAATCCAATAATTAAAATGACAATCGAACTGGCGCTCGTTCATAAATAAACCCGCGATTACGAAGGAAAAAAAGGAACGGCAGATCTAATTTACTCGCTTTCAAAGGAGGCGCACGCGCCACCCGTATATACAATTATCTAATGACTTTCAGTCCTGCGAGCGTCGAAGGAACAAAAAATGATAAATCAAGCGCGTACGCCAGCAAGAGAGGGAGAGAAAGAGAGGTAACAGTATAGTTTACGCCCGCCCACGCGCGAATGTTCAACACGTAGTTTACGCTCCTCCCCATTATATCGACGTTGCTCCGCGAGAGCGAGAATCACGCTCCAAAATGAATTCGAGATCGTTATCGCTGATTTCTTCCTTCTCTATATCTCCGCTCCGTTTTTTTTTCTCCGCCGCGCGGGTTGGATGACCGGTTCGGCCGGCCGGTAAATCACAATAAATAAATTACCAGTCGCGGCACCGTAGCGACGATCGCGCCCCACGATCTATGACTCCTTATGACACGACGATTCGTTCGAGAGGTCGTCACCGTGTTCCTTCTTTTTTTTTCACCCGCAGCGCCGAGATGATTAAATTTACTGTACACGCCGTACCGAAAAACAACTTTTTCTCGCTCCTTTTTTTCCGGGTAACGCGCTACTCCGCGCGGCGCCCGATGGGAGCGAGAGATCGTGATTGCGGAGTGTGACGATGGGCATCGATTAATAATTTGGTTAATGATGCCGCTGTTTTGAAATTTTCGGCCGGCGGCGGCTACAGTCGGCCGGCTTTATAAATTAACTTTGTAATTACAGGGAATTCAAATGACAGTTTCCCCTCATTAAATATTCCAGATAGCCATTAAATATATTGGCGGCGCGAGCGAATGCATCCTTTACATACGTATATATATATATACGCAAACGCGGACTCGGACCGTCATTTAGTCGGGGCACCGCGAAATGACGGATGACAAATTGATTATTAAACAACCTAATCTTCCGTGCAGCCTCCGCCGCGAAATACAAGCGTTTCCAACATTCATTGCGCTGAGCGCTGTAAATTTTCCGCTGAATTGGATATTCTCCCGTCGATTGAGGATATAAAATTGAAAACGAACGTTACAGCGACGTGTTGCGTAACTTTGTTATAGAAAATTTATATTGGTTTAATGTAGTTTTGTTGAAATTGAAAATTTTCCTTTGTATCCATACTTTTTAGTACACTCATCGTCTTTAATATTCTATAACTATCGGTATATTTGGTGTATTACCTGTTTAAGAAATAAAAATTTAAATATACCTACAGAGGAAGAATTTAGTTTTAAAGTATAATAATTACCGTTATTTTATACAATAATCAAAATATATAGTACGTTATTAATGCTACTTTACGAGTAATTTTGACTGGTCACTAGATCTCGAGATTACCACTACACCTTCCTAGTAATTTAAAAAAAAAATTGACACCGCATACCAGGCATCAATTTAAAAAATCCCTTTACAAAGTAGCTTTAAATTCCGGAGTCGCGCTCTCGCAGCCGTCCGATTCATCACTCGAGTTTCGTCCGACCGACCGCGGCGCAGGAAAACCCGGGACTTAGCCGTGAGCCGCGGGGCTAATCCTCGCGAGTACACAAATCATTCCTCTTAACAAATCACTCGGAGGCCGAAGTAAAGAAGACGAGGCGAAAAAAGAAGGAAGGCGAGCCCGCCTCCCCGGCAAAGTGCACCGGCGGCGCAATATTTATAGGTCGTCCCCGCGCGCGTCTAAATTTGCATGGAACAATGCGCGCATTACAGCCGCCTATTATTATTACACGGTGCCTAGGAGAGAGAAAAAGAGAGAGAGGAGAGATCGGATCTCGCCCCCGCAATATAGCCGCGAGTCGATCGCGCGCGTGGGCGGCTTTATGTTTCCTCTCCGCGACTTTTTGCGCTCTCTCTCGGGCTCCGCATTGTCCGGTCGATCGTTTAACGAGGCAATTAGAGAGGGACTTCTCTTCTTTTTGCTCGGAGGCACCTAAGAGGCTTAGCCCTCCGGTATAATTGATAATCAGGCGGTTTAACGAAAAATTCTATCGTCGATGTTACACAAGCTTTTTTCTCGACGCACCGTGCTCCCCGGTCTGCAAAAATTACGCGGACGCGAGATGTAAAAGCGCATTTTCGAATAAGCGCGCGGCCCACGCTCCCGTATTTATCCGGCGCGCGCTTTCATTCCGAGCGCGCTTTTTTCTCTCCCCGCGATCCAGAAAGCGAGCTAGAAAAATTATGCAAAAGAAAACTTCGCTCCGCGGCTATTATTCTTCCTCTTGCCTTCCTCTCCTTTCCTTTTTTATTTTTTAGAGCCGCTTTGACTCTCGGCGCGAGCTTATTCTTCTGTCTCGATAGAGCGGTTTTCTTCGCCTCGACTGTGATTTATTCGCTATTTTTCCTTTGTTTTTTTCCGCCCTCGTTACTTCCCACACGCGCCAGGTGCGCCGCGCTCTTTTATAACCGCGCGGAAGTTAATTTATTATTGCACGAAATAAAAAGAAATAAAAAATGTACGCGCCAGCGAATGAAAGAGATCGCCGCTCTCTTTTTTTTATATATATAAAACGCGGGGATGATTTTAATTAGTACGCCGGTAACTGTGAATGGGCGCTTCCGTCAATGGAATCCGTCCGCTTTTGTGATCGATGCGGAACTCGCTCGCTCATTGGCGGGTTATTATTACGCTTTTTATGTCACTGTTTGCGCTATATTAATCGCGAATTTTTTCTCTAATATTATTAGAGCGATTTTTTCTTTGAAATATTTTATTAAATAAGAGTCGTGCTTTTATTGCGTTTCGAAATAAGTCGTCCTTTACATCGCAATAATCGATATTAGACATTCACGTCCCATATACGAAGATAATGAATGAACATGAATAATCGCTTAATTTACAATTTTATAATAAATTAAACGTGCACCTTTTTTTAATCAGAAAATTGACTAGTAAATCAGAAGTAAATTTTATTTTTTTATTTATTTTTTAATTAAAAATTGACTATTATATCACAAGTAAATACTAGTTTATTTTTTACTTTCTTTAATTAAAAATTGACTAGTAAATCAAAAGTAATTACGTCCATAATGCTATATCGTTCGAACTGACAAACATGGTTAACACATCTCGTAAAAACCCTCGACAGTTTGTTTGGCATTTCTCAATTGCGGCGGGATACCCGACAAAGGCGGGCAGGCGTCGAAATTGACTTTTCCGCTGTATTCCGCATGGCTTCCTCGTTGCCATAACCGTCTCCTTCCTGCGCCTCATTGTTCGAGCCCACATCCGTCGTCTTCGGTTTTCTTCGATCATCCTCGCGACTGCGTGCGTCCCCCTTTGCTTCCTCTTCGCGACGTCGCGTGCGCACGCATCAAGTGCGACGCAACTTTCACCCGTACTTAAGAGGATCACGCGTAAATTACACCTCGCCCCTGATTGTTCGACAGTTTAATTAAATCGAAACTTCGTACGCAAGGTATTACGAGTAATTTCGCGTGCGGTAGTCGTAAGAAACTTTTTTCATCTTTTTATTTACTCGAATCGCGACGATTACTTATTTATACTTACTTAATCATTAAATTAAATTTTAGTCATTGAAAATAAAGGAGTAATTTAAAGAAAAGCAAAGTCTGCGCTCGTTCGCAGTAGCTCCTCCTCGGTTCTCACGACAATGGCCAATCGGCGCCGAGGCTCGCACGAAAATTCATCAGCATCTCTCCCGCGCACGGGACGCCCCCTTTTTTCGTCCGGTCGCGCGGTTGCGTGCCGCGCTCGCTCCGAAAAAAAAAATGGGAGGCGCGGTCGCGGCAACAGGCTCGCGGGCATCAATTACCCCGCTTGCGCGGGGCACATCCGGCGTAAGTGCGCGGGACTTCGTTTTTTTTCGCCATCTGCACGTATTATACGCGTGTGTCTGTATGTATGTAGCGCGCGCGCGGCTCGCGGCGACGACGAACGACGGATAATGACGCTCGCTTCCCCCCTCAAATTGCTTCATTCGAATCATGTATATACACGTGAGTAGCCGTTGAAAATTGGCCGGGTTGCTTTTTAATTTCGACGGAATTCGCGAGGATTTTTTTTTGTTTTAAAGACGCCGTCGTATATTTAATTTACCGGGGGGGTAGAGGACGGAGGGTAGCGCTGTATATATAAGGGACAATCGGAGAAGGTCCTCGTTGCGTAGGAGACTACTTCGATCTTTACGAGGCAGCCTCGTCCCTTCTTTTTTACACGGCACTTCCGCACGAGTCCGGTATAAATCCCTAATAGGCCACTCCCGATGCCCTCGCCCTCCCACTCGAATGAAAAAGGGCTTTCCGGTGTTTATGCCGCGCGTATATACCCCGGCTCGTTTTAAGGGGAGCGCGGTGGTGGCCGGGGGAAAAGAAACCGAAGTTTGTCCCCGTCTTTCGAGTTTTACGCGGGGGAGGCAATGTCTCCGCGCCGGAATCCCGGCTTCCCAATTAAAAGCCCTTTCATACCATCCCGACGACTTTTCCTCCTCGCCTCTGTACTTTTTCGCTCTCCCTCGTCCCTTATCTTCGCTCCGTCTCGAGTTAAAAAACGAAATTGGCCACCTTATACCCATCGCTGCTGGAAAATTAATTTACAAGTAAACTGCGCTCACCCCTCCTTTCAATGTTTACTTAAATAAGGATAATGTCTAAAATAAAACACACAAAAAATGATAAAAATATAAAGGATTTCATTTAAATGACTGTGAAATAAAATGTAACTACATTTCTATAGCAAAAATTTAAGGGCAGATAAGCTTCTTTATAGTACTAAAAAATTATTAATGAAAAACTATAAAAATCCGAATTCTAATACCTACTTCAGGGGGTTATCAGGAATAAAGTTGAAAAAGAACCATAACTTACGCAGCGTTCGATCAACAAAAGGTAGGAAGCGACTCGCGCGTTTTCCCATTTAAACGCGCACCGCTAATAAGAGCGCGGAGGTGCGCGCGTGCGCGCATAGGAATAAAAGAAACAGTTAAAAGCCAGCGGCTCTTCTCGTTAACTTCCTCCGGGGCGCGCGGAGGGGTAATTGCGCGCGTTTTGCAAGTCGCGCGCATAATAATAATGATAATAATGACGATGCTCGCGCAAATTCTTATATACACAGAGAGAGAGGGAGAGAGAGAGAGAGAGAGGCTCGTTTGCGGCGCGATGGGCGCGCGGCCGTAACGAGACGCGCGCGAATTTTCCCAAGCCCGCGACCGCAGAGACGAGGGTTGACGCCGCATAAAGCGAGATTGGACGTTTTGCGCGCCGGCGAGTCCGACGGGCCGGTTTTGCATCTTGTTAGGCGCGAGCGCGCGCGGATATGTCTTCGGAGAAATGGGGAATGAGAAAAATGCGGTAATTAGGACGGTCGCGGTTGCCCTTTCCCATTTTTTTCCTCTTTTTTTATGCACTTGTAATTGTGCACGTACTGGGGCGACGGAGAGTAGGAAGTATGACGAGATTTTGGTCGAAAAATTTGGTGGTCCTGAATGCTTACTTTTTTGCATTTAACAAATCTTATTGTACTCTAGTTAAGCACGGAAAAAAGGAAATTCAATTTTTAGGAAATGTAAATTCAGAGTGGGGGATTCAATAACGCGGGAGAATAGGGTGTTTAAAATTTTCGATTTTCTTTTGCTGTCATGTCTATGCATGGGATGCTTCGGCGATGTTACCATTGCGGAGAGACGTTCGAAACGAATCAATTAACTTTGAGTAAATTCGTGTAAAACGTACTGGTACCATTCAAATTCTACATTTTCAAGGAACTTTAAAATTTCAAAAAAATCTTTAGTCTACTTGGAAGACTCAGAAATAATATACATCAATCTTAAGAATATGAATGCTAGTTTCTCGAGTCAACACACTTAAGTAGACAGGCAGCCGTTACCATTTAGCAGTCCTACAAAAGGTCGTACGCGGAAACGTTTAGACCTTACAAAACGACAATCGAGCGTGAAAACTCCTACTCATCCATTCGGAAATTTTCGCGTCTCGAGACACAGAGAGCCAAAAACGGGGCCGGGTCCAGCTGGTGGCGGCACAAAGAGCCGCGCTCGTTTATGCAAAAGTCTCAATTAATGACCCCGAGGAAAGCTCGCTCCTCGGGCTACCTGTGTAAACAGTTCGGCGCACGGAAAGCGTCCATTCAAGCGCGCCGTCCGTAACGACCCCTCGTACACCAGCATCTCCCTCTCTCTATCTCTCTCCTCCTCTCGGCCGTCGCACATAAGATTATTTATCTTGCGTGCCGAGCGAGAGGTGCGACATTGTGCGCGCGTCTCATTATACACGACATTTTTTTGTCGTGTCCTCAATGCCGGCGGCGGCAGTCCTAAACGGGCGACTGCTCCTCCCCCGAGCGGCGGTCATTTTTTATCTCGATCCGAGAATAGCCGGCGCGCCGAGGTTGGAAAAATATTTTCCTACGGGAGAGCGAGACGCGCGCGATATCCGCGAAAAGAGCTGCCGCCGGGGTGGGCGCAGCTGTTGCGGTCGATTTCTAATTTTTGATTCTCCGCGCGTGTTTTAACGGCGCAAGTGGGGGCGGACCCCGCGTGTATTTGGATTGCTCGGTGCTCCGGGGCGACCGATTAATCTCGCGCTCGGCAGCGCTAATTCGGGAGTGACTCCGCGCTGCTCTTGCTTGTTTGAACGAGTAATTGTATAATTCTGACCTAACGCCTTCAATTATTTTAACTTTATTTTTTCAAGTATGCACGTAATGCATTTAAAAAAAAAGAAATTTTACCATCTTGTCGTCAAAAACCTTGTTTTATTTATTTAATCACTGTGTAAGTGAAAATGACTAGTCTTTATAAATAAAAAAATTATTTTTATATTATGTCTAGACTGTTACATTTCATATTGGGTCTCGCCATGCGCATTGTACCTTTCAAATTATAAAAAAAACTACTTTTTTTTGTCAAAACGACACTCAAAGCCCTCCGTAAACGGCGAATCGAAAAATTTTCATTTCTAAACGGATTATCCACGGCATGGGCACTCGAGGCTCTCGAGTGTCCGCCGGCAGTGTCGTCTTTCTTCCCCCGGAGCGCTCGATCACGCTCGCGCGGACAAGCGTAAAAAAAGAGGAGCGATCCGCGCAGATGCTCACCGCGGCTAAACAATGCGCGCTCGCCTACAATGAGGGACGCAGAAAAGAGCGTCGACGGCCTCCTCTCGGATTCGGTGATCGATGCCCGTAAAAATCCCCGGCGAAAAGCGCATACGTAAAACGACGAGCGCGCGCCGGCGCTTTTCCTCCGGGCGCGTGGTCCGCCTCGTTAAAAAGAGCAGCGCACAATGGATCGAGAGTCCGCTTAGCGCGCAAGAGCCCGTGGCTAATGGAATTTATTAAGAGAGCAGTAGCGTTTTTGTCATTTTCCGGCGTAAACGACGCCGCCGCCGGCGGCGAAGGTCCCTTTCGAGGCCGCCGTAAGGGGAGGTAGAGTATAGCCGCACACGGTGGAGTGGCGTTTATTGTGCGAGCCCGCGCGCTCCTCCCACCGGAGAGAATCAAGAGGCCGCCTGGCACACTCGAAAGCGTATTTTCGGCCGGCGGCCGTTTTGATATGCCGAGAGTCCTCTCTTCTTATTCTTCGTTTCTTCCTTTTTTTTTGACGATTCTTATGTACTCGCCGATCTTCTTTCTCTCTTCTCGATCTCCAGGGGCACGGTTTCGCGTGGTTCGTAATTGAGAGGCCGGCGCGTGCAACACTCGAGATTACATTGCGCGAGTTCGTTAGAAAGGGATTAGTTAGAGTAACGATGGACTTTGAATATATCGAATTCGATGTGCCACTCGTCTTGGTGCTTCAAACTTTTTTTTCGTCGTTTTGTTATGCATTCGGCAATTTATTACGGAACAATGATCGAGTTTCTTATTTTAATGAACGGGCATAAATACTTTTTCGAGGGTCCCTACTCCCTTTGACGCAGTAAGAAGGACCACTTGACTGTATACTTCATGAATAAAGCTGAAATTTTTTTTTCGTAATACAAAATTTGTTGATTTCAGTCTCTCGAAATAAAAGAGTCACGTAATCCATTGCCCAACGAGAAAAAACAGTTAGATCAGTAAAAAAATAATAATAGAAAACGAAACGAAATAAATAAGGAGGATACTCGTAACGAGATTATCCCACTCATCCTTCATTAACGAAAAGCCCGGAGCTTCTTCTCCGCGTCATCTTATTACCCGAGAACCCGATCCCGCGCTCCAACCCCTTTTAAAAGTACACAACGGGCCATTTTCATCAGAATAGACGGGGGCATTTGAATCAGAAAGCCGCGTAGAAGCGGGCGTCACGTGGCTGGTCTCCGGAGAATCTTCTCCCTTATCTAATCCCCGCTTCCAGTTTTTCCTACACACGATGCATCATCCCGCAGTCGAAAGTTGACGAGACCCAGCGCCGATGCATTATCGATGCTCCTCCTCCTCCGGGGAAAGGAGCACCGCTCGCTTCTTCTCCTCGGCCCATTCAAAAATAAAAGATCGAATTTTCAGCTGATAACTTTTCAAAATTTACCGCGCCTGACTCTCGGGATTCCGCTCGGCCGCGCCGCAAGATTTCGGTCACGCGCGCAACTCGACGAAAGTTAAGTAGCCGAGGGTACGTTTTTGTAAAAAAAAAGTAGGAAGAAAGAAAGAAGATAGTCGGGGAATTTGTACCTCGAGGAGATGCATAATAGAGAGGGAGGGAAAAATCCGTGTAACCCGAACGTGAAGAGAGAGAGGAGGCAACGGGCCGACGCTAATTCGATCGGCGCGTCATTGTGTCGCGCGCGCGCTTTTCCCGGAGACTCGTCCTCCCTTTGTCCGCTCCACGTGGCCCCCGAGACACATACCTGGGAGCCCGAGGCTCATTGTGCGCCGCGCCTTTAAAGAGTCGCGCACAAAGCGCCCCCGCCGATCTATTAGCGAGAATTACGATTTTTACGTGCCCCGCTTGAAAGACGCTCACGAAGAGAGAGACGGAGAAAAAAAGGAGCAGCGCGATCGATCACCGCTCGGATTTCCAACGATGTTCCGCTATTTTCTCGTTTTTTTTATACTCTCTTTCCAGCTCTTCTCTCTCTCTTTTTGTACGTTTTACCGACTTATTCCAGTACACGTTGCGCTTCTTATTTTTCGGGGGGAGGTGGTGGGGTGGCTTTTATGGGATTATATCGCTAAGTGCTGCGCGTTTAATGGCATTAGGAAAATTTCGAGAAGCGCGCAAGCGCCTGGCCCTTTTCGACGTGTAGAGGCACGCGTATACTTTTATTTTTCCTCCGGGTTCTTTTTTTTTTTGTTTCGTCTTTTTCGCCGAGGGAGAAATTACAGCGCTCCTACGACCCTTAATGGACGGCTCTTAATGGAAAGCTGTTGGGATTTATTACTATTTTTGCCCCTTTTGTTTTTTAAGAAAATTGCACCACTGGAAAAGTGCGCACATTCGCCGCCGTTTTTATCCTATATTCCCAGCGGACGAAATATTACACTCGAGTATTTTATTATTTTCAAAACAATTGCGTACTGTACGTGTGGACAAGCTAAAACAAGTCATCTTCACAGTTTACTTTTACGCATATGCACATACTGTTTTTTATTATTATGTAGTTATATTATCTAGGGATCAAGTGGCCTGTTTAGAAAAAAAATTCTTATAGAAGTTGCTATCTTTTGCACGTTACATATGTATTTCGAGGAAAAAATATAATATACATTTAAATATGATACTGTTTTAATAATGCTTCACGAATAATCACAATGCGAACTAGTAAAAAAAATTTGTTTACTGAATTAACGAATTAATTATTATAGTTTCAGCAAAAAATGATAAAAGGTAGCATAAATAAATTAGTGACAACCACAATTTTTTTCTCTGATAACCGAATTATTTTTTTCATGAACAGGCATTGTAATTGTTGTCGGAAGCGAGTGTACTTTTTAAAAGACAATTATCACCGCGCACAGATAACAAAGGGCAACGTTAGATATCACGGGGGATAATTAAACAATGCGCTCGCCGGGGCACAGTGGAGCCGTCGAAAAAGAAAACGCTGCGCTCACGGTTCCTTCATTTACACGCGATAAAAGCCCCGGTTCTCGATAGCGGCTTAATGCAATCTCGAGCGCCGAGAAAAAAAAAGCCACCACGGTACATTATTCCCGTCTCCCGCGATAACCGCGCGTTATCCTCTCATTGGGATGTACACAGCCACCAGAAAAAAGTAGTATACAGGGATCTCGACGAGGAGGGGGCCTTATCGCGCAGATGGCCGCGTCGAGTGCTTTCCCAGGACACTTCGGCGTCTACTCTCTCTCCCGAAAAAAAAGGAACGACAAACCAGTCGCCGCTTAGATTTTCCACTTGCACGGTAGCGATTTCCCAGATCGGCCGGCTCGCGGCCGAAAATATGAAATTAGCACACAATGCGCGCGTCGCCGCGCCGTGGGGGCTAATTAATTTGGCCTCCTCCGGAGAGGCGGGGCCGCAGAGGTTGCGCGCGTTTGTTTTTCCCCCGGAGCCATTGTTGCTAATCCGCGTCTTTTTCTCTCTCACGCAGGGTGTTTGTTGGACAGCGCGGCACCGCGGGGACCACCCGATGTGCCACCCCGGAATCCCACAATGAGCCGGCTGAACGGAAGGTTGCCCGGAAGCCACGCGGCCAGCGATCACGAGAGAGATCCCGACTTGGAGCCCTCCTGCCTCGTACGCACCCCATCCGGTAACTTCTACAACATATCCAGTGAGTATATTACACCTTTTGCTCTTTGCTCCGTTTGTCCGCTCGCCTCAGTCTTCCAAACTGTACCCGCTGTCTTATCTCGGGCCTGACTCAGCGGAAAGCCGGTGGTACCTTTGGAAGAAAGGATCTCGTCGTTTTTTGTTGTTGCCCTCGGAGAAAACAAATTTCGATGGTAATTAGAGCTCGCCCGGAGCTCCTAAAACTAATTGGAATGATTGAATAGAAAAAGTTTCATTGATTAAGCGGAACGGGCTTTATGTCGGGGTACCTGACCTCGTGTATCAGCAGTTTTCGAATTGGACGCGGGAATAAAAAAAAGGTTAATTCCGTTGTATAATGTTGGTTAATGTAATTGACGGTTACATAATGATGAAGTGTAATTTGACTTGATGCCGAAAAAAGTTGACGTACTAGGACGTTAATAGTAATTCATTAATAAAAGAATTTGTATGTGAAATATTGGTATGTAAATGTAATTAAAGTGTGCACTTCTTAACACACTTTATTTCGTCATTTACGCGTTAATAAATATTATAATACACGTAGATGTAATTAAAATAACATTAATTTTATAATTTACACATTACACTTTAAAATATGTAGATGTAATTAGAGCAGTAACATTAATTTTTTAATTAAAATACAAAATATTAAAGTATACCGTGCAAACGTACAATATAGATAGTGACACATTAGCCCTTTGTTAACCCTTGCGCGGCCTCAATTAGATAAGGGATAAAACACATCTCAAAAGGTTGTTCCCTCGCTCCGCACTTGTATACACGGCATGAGAAGTCAAGACCAACTCAAGATAGCCAAGTCGCGTTTAGCAGCAGCGAATCGCACGTATATTTAAAGCCGAAGCGTTTCCTCGTTTCCTACGATTGTCGGGGTCTTCCTCCGATTGTGGAAAACCTCGCCTCGAACGGGAGGCGGAGAAAAGAAACGGGGGAGGAGGAGGTGTCCGCCGCCGAGCGTGGGAGAATCCGTTCGGCTCGTCGTTATTCAAACGTCGCTCGCGCGCCCTGCCTTTTTACCGATGAAATTGGCGCGATTGCGCGGGAAAATTGAATAGGCGCCCCTTATATTCAAATCGCGCGCTCCCGATTGTTTTGCTAATGAGCGCCTTGGCGCGCGCGCGCGAGCTCGTCCTTCGGAATTTGTTTAGTCAGCCGCCGGCTTATCTCGCGCGCTCATCTTAATTGAAATCGCACTTTTCGCTCCCCCCCGCGCGCGCGCGGGAAAAAGCGCGAAAACTTCCCCCTGGTACACGCGGGATAATTGATTTGCCCGTCAAGCGCATCGTTCGTTTTCGCCGAGGGTTCGAGGGGCTGGCGATCGAAGGTGTGCGCACTTTTCAAAACATCCGCCGCGAAAATTACGGGGTATTTGAAAAAGGGAAAGAGAGAGAAAAGAGGAGAGGCCGAGGAATCGCGACTAATGGGCGATGATCGCTAAGGTGGAATCGGCGATACTCTGCACTTTCGGGGGCAGACGGGTCGAGGCCTCACGTCCGCTTTGACGAGGGTACGTCGTAATCAGCCGAAAATCCTGCGCCGACGTGACTTTTGTCGAGCGACGTTACACGTCGCACAGCTGACTCGCCTCTCCATTATACAGGCGACGGGTGTATAGGACCGCTCCGGATTTTAGCCCCGATCCTTATCGCCTTGTCTACTACTATTGACTTCTTCGGTGGGAGTGACGTTTTGATATTACACTAGATGTTTAAGGAATTAGGCAGATTAAAGAGTCCAAATATTTTAAATACTATTTATGCTTTAGAAACCGATGCTTCTCCCTTCTAAATAGTAATCCTCGTTTCTAAAAGTTCGGAATTCCTTCTTCTCTCGCTTTTTGCACTAAACAAAATTACCGGCTATGCAGTCAACAAAAAGGAAGTAACGATAATTACGTAAGAACTGGGAAAATCGAGTAATCCGTAAAGCCTACAGAACACGTCGGATAACAAGAAAAGTAATGCGTCGCATAAACACGGAAGGCGAGTCGAAGAAAATCGAAGAAAAACAAAAGGCTGACCGACGCGCCGGAGCCCCCCGTATCTCGTCGGGCGGTATACATACATACGCCACCCCGTCGGTCAAGTCCGCGCGTCCGCTTTTCCCCTCTCCGTCGTCGGCGGCACGAGGAAATATATAGCCGAGGCGGCCGTTATCTTATCTCGCGCGCGGATGCCCCGGACTCCTCGCCTTTTTTCCGGTCCGATAAGGCCGGGGGAATATTTTCGGAAAAATCAAATGAACTAGTCGACTCGTAAATATTTGTCCAGGAGCTTACGAGAGTGAGCGGGGACGCGAGCGCGCGCCTTTTATCTTATCGCCGATTCTCGAAGGGAGAGACGAGAAAAGACCGAGAGCGAGTAAACAAGCTCGAGTATTAAGATCTTACGCCTCGTCAAAAAGACTGGTCGTTTTTCAAAAATTGCCGAATATTTTTCTTGGACGGCCCGCGACGACCGGGGGATGACTCAGAAAGCGGCGAACACCCTTGTATACACGTCTGACGCAGTTTACTCTCTTGATGCATTAATTTCGTTCGTACGGAAAACTTGAAAATTTTTGGAGCAAAAATTAATTTTCTTTTCCTGCACTCGTTACTAATCTCTTGCTCAAGTGAAATCTCACTTATTTAACTTTAAACAAAGGAAATATTCTTGCACTCGTAGCGTAACAAAGATTGTATGGTACGAAGCACGAGCAGAATCGGTAAGACACGAAAAATTTCGCAAAAAAAACGCACAGATGCCAGCTGACCGGCGGCTCGTGGAAAAGCGAGCGGCGCGATTTTACGGCTCCGTATAAAATTTCAATTTGCCGGTGCGCGCGGAAGGGACACGCGCTCTACCCGCGGCGTTTATTGGAATAAATTTGAAAATTTTACGCGTAAGTTTCTCCCGGACGTGGAAAATTGCCCGGGCTCTTTACGAGTCCGCGGGATGCGCTTGTTTAGGAGGGCTGTAAGGCCCTGCTTTTATTTATATTGCGCGGCGCGCGCGCGCGCGCGGATTTTTGAATAGCAAGTGCAGCTGAATTTTCGCACGGTCGAAAGACTACGGGCGATTTATTTATGCGCGAGAGGCTTTATTCTTTTAGTGCGTTGAATATTTAGCGAGCGAGAGCCGCTGTTAATCCTGCCATACAAATGTCTATTGAAAAACTTCTTCTGTTTCGAGACTATTTTTAAGTCGAGTGAAATTACACGGCTAGTGAAGAATGCGGTTTTGAAGAATTTCACACCGTTTTTGAAATGAGATTTATATATGCAGTTGTTTAGAAAATTTCTTGCGTAATTATCGTAAATTTAAATTGTTACAAAATTTTCCGGGTAAATGCACTTGCTCAAGAGAAAACACGTAAAAAAGTTACATTATGTAGAGAATAGAATAAAGTGAATAGTCTTTATTTTAAATTGATAATTTAAAAAAATTCAATTACGTGTTAGTATTACAGACTATAACATAAAAACTATTAATACCGATGAGTAACTCCAAGTATCGTGTAAGTAATACCACAGAACGCAGTTATACGATATTATCACTTATTTAAAATGACTAGATAAGAATTTAATATGAGTGAATCTTTTTAAGTCAAATTAAACTAGCACATTAACTACGTCTACATTTCTTTTAAAAAAAAGTGAAAGTGAAATTCAACATCATTGAAAGCACGTCTCATAATTTTTAGTTACAAAATTATTTAATCCTTTTTTACTATTACGTACATACATTTACGTATTGATACATTTTTAAACAAATAAATTACACTTTATTCATCGCCGATCTATTCACAAACCTCCGAGGCAAGAGACCAATCTCCAGGCTCCTCTCGCGCGCGTAAAAAAATCTCGTTTCCACGATCGGCCGAAGGGAAACGACGCGAACAATATCCCCGTAAAGTAGGGGGTGCGCCGTGAAAACGCAGGGGACAAAAAAAGCGGCACGTCGTCGGTGTCTCCGGGAAAAAAAGGGAAACGGCGAGGAAATGAGGAGGACGCGCAGATGCGCCTCCGCGACGGGTACTCGAGGCTCCGCGCGTGTGCGTGCATAAACGGAGGAGGATGCCCGGCGCCGTCGCGTAGGAGGAGGCCCTGATTTATGGCGCTCGCTGCCCTTCGACTTATTGACTCCGCCGTGGCATACCTGACCCTTTGTGAGCGGTTTCACGCTACGCCGTCGAGAGTAGCTTCTTTCTTGCTTTTTTTTGTTTTTGACTTTTGCTCGAGGGCAACCCTGACCTTTCTCGCTTTCGTCGGTGCCGCAATTTTTATTGGATTCAGTTAAGGATCTGGTTTCCTTGAGGATCCTACGGGGATACAGGTATTTTGATAAGAATCAATGTTTTAGGGAGTATTGAATATCGAAAATAAACAAAGAAGTTGTTGTTTCAAAAATTTCTTTCATTCTGATTAGTGGATTAAAAAAGAAAAATATGTAAATTAAAAAGCAAGTGTTTTAAATTATTGAAGTATCGTATAATTATATTTTAAAGTGACTTTAGTTAAACTTTGATTTAATATATTACCTATTTATGAAAATTAAGAAGGTACGATCTTAAAAATAAATTTCTTTAAATACTTAAATCGAAGAAAAGTACTCAATATCATAAGGCAGAAATGCAGTTGAGAAACGGCTAACCTAATTCATTTACAAGTCACTTGCAATTATAGATACTCGCAAGGTTCGTTGAACTTCGAAAATGCAGCCAATCGATTGTTCTGAAATATAAACGCTAAAAGCCGCCGCGGCGTTCAACTACCGTCATTTTCTTCCAGCGGAATCCTCCTAAAATTAAAGAAATCAATTTAAACGGCAGCGTCGATTACCGGAGAGAGCAAACAGCAGGACCCCCGGGCAGCAACGAGTAAATATCACAAAAAAGAAGTGAAATCCACGAAAAAGCATGCACATATCCGAAGTCAAATTCGACGCACACACGCCGGGGTCGTGCGCAAAATTCGCCGCCAGGATATGCGGAGAGAGAAAGAGAGAGAGACGCTTGCACGAGCGGACGAGCGGAACGGTAATCGCCGGGCGAAACCGTCAATTAAGCCGGCAGGTATTAGAGGGCCCGGGCTCTCAGCGCCGGGGCTTCCCACGCCCGCCGATTCGCCGCGCGAGCATTGCCCGCGCCGAATCGCTCTTATCATTTTTCGCGGCGATCACTTTTTTTTTTCGGGGCGAGGAGAACAATGCCAAGAGGCACCGCTTTTCGCAATGCAGCGCCGATTTTCCGCGGCGGAGAAACTCGGTTTTTATCGGCGATGTGTGCGCGGCCCGCGGCGATTACTTTGTGTGCTAATTTCACGGCGAATCGGAGGAACGATTATGATTTTTTTTTTATTGTACGTGCATTCCCGTGGATTTTATGGCTTTTGTATAACGCGATTGTATTTTTCTGGAAAAATGCCGTTTCGTTTCATATCGAGAGCGCGGTTCTTGTTGTTCCATTTTTTACGAAATATACGTGAATAGAGATCGAGCCCGTTGATTTGCTTTTGATTAAGTAACTCGTATTTTATTCCCGCTGTGTATTACAATGTACCAATTTCGTTATGCATCATAATTCATAGGAAATGCATGTATGAAAATAATTGATAGAGGAACCTATACGTTCATTCGCATAACAATGAATTGTTCAATCACTTCCCCGCGAATTTAAATTATGCATTCATTAAATAAATTAATGTGCACGTACATACCTCACTCTCAGTAACACATCGCGTGCATTTAACAAAAAAAAAACACCCACCGATAAACGGCTCCGCTTCAAAGAAAACGAAAAAAAAAGAAAGTTTGGAGCGGCTAATAGCTTCACGAAAACACGCCCGACCTCACGGGCGATCGGCAATTTCGCGCTCTTTTTCGGGACACACCCACGACTCGCAGCGTTAAAAAAGGCCGAGAGCGGAACGCGTGCGCGCGTCTGGTTTTCCGAAAAATCGGCCGGAGCGCGCGGGGTGGTCTCCGGTTGAAATTCAAAACGGCGCCGCGGCGGGTTCGCATCGTGCACTTATCGATTCCACGGCCGGCCCTTTTCCCGCCTCGGAAAAAGCGCGAACCTACCGCGCGACTATCGCCGGCGGTCGTCCGATTTTTCTACGACCGGCTGTGCTCGCGCCTGTTTTTCCTCAGGCCCGGCCTGATTGCTGCGAGTTTTGCTGCTTTCTTTCATTTTTTTTAAGATGGTTGGCTCTCACGGACGCGGACCTTGATGACGGGTTTTAGATACTTTTTTTTACGTTATGGGACGAGTTTTTTTACGTCATTGCTGCCGGGTACGAGCTCTATTTGCGATTTTATGACTAGAGTGGTGATATTGAATTAAGGTACCGTTTAATCGACGTAAAAAGTTTAATAAACAATTAATACGAGTCCTTGGTCATTTATAGTATGACTCAATTTGTGCAATCTCCATGCAAAGTAATTTTCCATAAAAATTATGTGCAATTTTACGGAGATTAAATCATCGTCTCTTAATGTATACAGTAAAATACTTCGAATTTTATCATGAAAATTCTTTCTATATACTTTCTACGAAAAAAATCGATAAATATATCACTTAATAATACCTTTACTAAATAATTTTGTTCGCTTCTCGATATCAAAGTCACTATCGCTCGAAAAAGTGTTTTTCCCCCTATCCATTCAATGCACCCGATTCCCTTATTCATAGAAAATCGAGCACAGTCCGATAAGCGCAACCTCACGAAAAAAAAGCAGCAGCACCCCCCGAAAAAAGTCCGGCGCGGCCGCAACGGTCTGGCCGCGTGCAGAAGCGTAACGAAAAAGGCCGGGGGAAAAGTAGGTGGACTCCCTCTCTCTCTCTCTCCGGGAAGGCGAGGCGCACATAGGTACGCCGCTCGCGTAATATATTTTACCCTCCGCCCGTAATTAATTTAAAAGGGAGGGAACCCCGCCTTCGGGGCCGGAGTAAAGGGGGGCAGATCGCAAGGAGACGCGGCAGAAGGCAGACGCGCGCTCGCTCGCCTTCGGCCCACTATCCCCTCCTCCCTCCGGGTGCGCTCCGATTTCGCCCGGCCCGCACGCGCGCGCCTTTTTTTTATCTGCCCTCTTTTTTATGGATTTCGACCCGTCGGAATGATATAAAATTGAAAGGTGGGTGTTTTCGATAAATCAAGCGTTTTTCGGCCCATCGGAAACGGAGCGCTTCGCGGCACTGTAATTTTGTTTATTGAAGCGGCCGCTAATTCGATGGAATGTAGTAGGTTGTTCGCGTGGATTTATAGCTTAGGCCAGGGGGAATTAATTAACGGCTCGTTTAAAAGATAATAACAACATGTGCGTTTCGCTGCATCTTTTATATAAAAAAATAAAGATAAATAAAAAAGTAGCGACAAAGAAATATTAGGTATACATAAACTGTGTTTACTACTGCGAGTGATAATTGAGTGTGTGGTGAAATGCGATTTTAGTTTTAATCTTTTTTTAATGTTTAATATAGTACCAACTTGAGTCTTTAATTATTTTTAATTATCTATTTTTATATTACCTATTATATAAGCGTTTAATTTTTAATTTAAATATTATTTATTATTCAGCGAAGCTACATATATTTACAATAAACGATTACTCTACTTTATTCTTTTCTCGCTCCTAGACATTAACAAACATCATGAATTATTAATGTGCTATCGATCATACTAATTATGCCCCCCGATATTTTTTTCTGTTGCAGAGAAACCGAAGAATGATTACAACAATAAGAATCAATCGACGGGAAACAGTCCAATAAAAGTCGAATTGCAAAACAACATGGACAGGTAACAATCGCATTTTTTACTCCCCCTCCCCCCTTCGATTTACCCCGCGACAAAAGCACGCCTATTGCGCAAGCGAGGCTTGAAGGCGGGCGTTTAAATTATTATGGACGCCCCTCGCGAGAGGAATTCCACGGGACATACGGCTCGGGATCATTTTTTCTTACCCGCGCGACGAGTCTCACCTTTCCCCATTCACGCGCTCGCCTAGCAGTTTGTCTTGCATTGTCGCCGGTCCTTTGGTCTCTCGGCGTGCGAGGAGAAAAAAATGAGAAAATTTTTCGACGCTTCAAAACTTTTTGAATGAGATATTCTTGTTTAGCGCTATGTGCATTTGTACATGTAGACGAGTTTAACGACCTGCCGCCGTTTGATAGCGCAGCGTCTTTGTAACTGCGCGTTTTACATTTATCTCGGTGTAATAAATCAGTGTTATCGAAAAATTTCAGGAACAAAACTGCTAGTTAATCGGTTCTTTTTTGGAGCGTTTCGAATGATACGCGGTTGTATCTATCGTACACTCGCGGCTTCAACAAAGTAACTGTTTATTTTAATTTGATTGCCAGGCGGTATAATAATTTAAGAGCGACTGAAGTTTTAAAATAAGTTATCTTTGTATACGAAGAAGATTAAAATTTATCTCAAGTGTCAATAGAAAAATGCGCGCTATACTCGAAAGTGTCTATGAACCCAACTGTCACTCGTAGCGCCGCATAGAATAACAGACGTAAATGGCAAAAATTCCGAAAAAAAAAGAAGGAGCCCATACATCACCGCGGAAATAACAACGTCAACACTTGGCGAGCAACAAACGTCGATTCTCCGTACTCCACTCGGAAACGCTCGGCCGCTCCGTTATTTATGAAATCGTCCATTGAGCGCGTCTCGCATGCGCACCTATATATCCGCGCGCGTTTCATTCACAAAACTGTCCGGCCGGCGGATCGATGCGCATTAGTCCGGGGGCCCGTAGTACACAGGAGAGCCTCTCGTTTAGCGAGGAAACGCGCAGGCGGGGCCGAGGGACAATGAGGCGGCCGCTCGGACAGTTTTTCCACGGACGACTTTTTTTTTCATTCAACCGAGAGGAAAAAGCTGAATGGGTGATTCACGGCAGCTCGCCGCGGGACTCTCCCTCCGACTTTTCGCGGCTTTTTCGCCAGCTTTTCAGATTCTCGAGTGCCAGCGACGTAAACAAGCGGCTCGCGCTCGCGGGGCGTCCGACTGACCGATTCAAATATTTTTATTGGCTGCACGCAGCTTGTTACACGGTCGTCTTTGACCTTTTTCCTTTTTTTCCTTCGGCGAGTGAAAAAAAGCGCAACGGGGAGTGTGCGCGTTATATTGTGCGAGCGGAAGTGTGGGAAAGGAGGCTTACGAAACGGTTGCGCGAAATGTAGATAGACACAGTGGCTTTTGACCCGCGTGTTGTGACCAACGGCTTTATTAGATAATCGCAGGAATTATTTATGGCATTGGCTCGCCCCGGCTCCTAATGCGCGCTAATAGAGTCAACTTTATCGTCACTGACTCATTGACATGATTTTCTAACCGGCCGATGATTCAACTGCTCCTCTATTATTTTCGGTGCCGCGCACTCGCCTCGTTTTTAATACACCCCCTCCTCCTCGGAATTGCTTCATCGGAGTCGGACGATATGTATAAGCGCACTTTTTTTCTGGGTGATATCGGTAGCGAAATAACTCCCCAGCTTCATTATTCATCGGAATTCGCAATTAAACTATATACGTTGCGCGAGCATCACGAGGATATAAATAAATGCACCGCGGAATGATAAACGCGACCTCAATGTATTATGAGCTTGAATAAACAAACGTACCAGAATAAATAATAATTCCCCTGGCGAAAGCGCGCCTAAAAAGAGGAGCATAAAGCATTTAAAACTCCCGCGATTATAAACAATTTGAAAAATCTATGAAAAAAATTTTCAAATTCGTGATGAACCGAATTTTTGTTTGCACATAGTAAACGAGCAGGTCGAACTAGTGAAGAAAAATAGTAAAAATCGATCGGAATCATCGCATTTATAAATATCAAAAAAATCAATGAAGAAGATTTTCGAATGCGCATTTTCTCCCGGAAGGAAACAAGCAGGTCAAACAAGAGAGAGAGAAAAATAGTAAAAATCGATCGGACTCATCGCGTTTGCATAAACAATAAAAAAAAAATGTTCGAATTCGCAACGAACAAGCTTCGATCGTCGTACGAAGGAAACTAGCAGGTCGGAACCGTCGAGAAGAAAAAAAAGGAGAAGAAAACTAGTAAAAATCGATCGGAGTCATCGCGCGAGAGGGAGACGCCCTCGGGACGGAATTCCTCGTCTCTAAGTAATGCCTCGGGAGTGAGGGACCACCACGGCGAGCCGCAGTCGTCCGTCCGGCACTTGCCGCGGTACGCATGTGCCGCGGGGTGGCGGCTCCCTGGGAATCTCTCCCTCGTATACTTACGTCTTCTCCTCCTCGGCGGGCGCGCAGAGAGAGAGAGGAGAGCCGGACCAGACGCCCGCACGTGCGCCCGTAGTTTCCCGTCTCCGCGGGGGGAGCCCGCGCCGAAATCTGGCCCGTAAAGTGTTTTCCCTTTTTTCCTCTCTCCCGGCGGGGCCCGGCTGTTATTGATACAACGACTATTTTCGGAGAGACGCGCCGCTTCGCTTCACGAGGATGTGGGAACTGTAATCGCGACCCGAATGATTGTAATGCCACTTACGGGTTTTTTAAGCGTAAAAATCATGAAGAAGGAAGTCACCTCTCAGAATGAAAAAACCTCTCTTTTTCTGAAAAAAAAAAAATCTATTCCACTCTTAAAGTTAGATCAGTAAAAACTATTCTAATAATTAGTAAAGTGCTCTAAAATTCAGTGAAATGCGCTCAAATAAATGATTATTAATAGACAATTTGTCCCACTAACTTTTAGTGCACTTTGTTAATTTTTAGAAGTTCTTTATACGAATCGAGTGTTTTTTCGCTCCTCCACATTTTGAGGGACGATAGATTTCCTCTCGCGAAAGTAGGCCGCCCGTCCGCAGTCGCGCGAAGGTCAGCGGTAATGTGGAATTTGTCGATAACGGATTTGTGGGATTGATTTTTCCAGGGTGCCACTGCCGTACGGACACGCCTCCTCGATGATCCCGATGAGGAGGCAGAGCATCCGCTGTCATTTCCGCAAAGGCATCGATTGGTGCAGCTGGAAGCTCATCGCGATTGTCGTGATAATGGTCTCACTCTGCCTATTGGCAGCACTAACATATGTAGCAGGTAAATTACATTTTCTAATAATATACGTCGTTATCGTTTAATTAGAACATTCCAAGGCCGTTTTGTACGCCTGGATCTGGCACACGGTCATTTAAATTCAATTTCATAGATGTACCGAAAAACTAATGATGTAATTTGCATATTTAATTTAAATGGATTTTCTTTTTTAATTTAATTATATCTTAATTTTTATAGGTTGAATATGAATGATAAGAATTAGAATATTTATATAATTTGTAAACTCTACTATAACTATTATTTATAAAATGATTAAATAAGTGCATGTGAAAATGAAAATTAAAAGTTAAATACTGCGATAACAATATAAGAATAAAACAAGGCCATGAGTTTCTAACGCATTTGAAAAATTTTCAGCATCGAACATGGTGAACTGGTACCAGGGCACGAAGGCGTGCACGGTGCTGGTGGGCGAGGGCGACGGCAAGGCCGGCGGCCTGGAGGCCGGCGCGAAGAACAGCAGCAGCGCGACGACGGCCGCGGGCGCCACGAGCAGCGCCGGCGGCGCCGGCAAGCGGCCGCAGTCCGGCTCCGGAGGTAACGATGCACTTTACGAGCGGCGCAAGCGACATGCCGCGGTGTCCGAGCATGACGTCGGGGATACGGGACAACCCGCCCGCTCTATCGCTAACTCACCACTTTCCTCGCTCTCCGGTGGCCTTGGTATTAACGGGGGCGCGACGGTTTATCCCGCGAGTTCGACGCTTCTCGCGGACGCCGGGGTCGTTAGCGAAGGCGAACAGGGACCTAGTGTAGGGGGTACTGGGGAGATTTTACGGAGCAGGGTAGAGGAAGAGGGAACTACGGTTCGAGATGCTGATGGTGAAGGGACTACGGTTTGGGATTTGGATGGTGAAGGGACTACGGTTTGGGATAGTCAGAGTACGGTAATCGATGATTTCTCGGAGAGTGACTATACCACGGCGAAGATTGACGAAGAAAGTGAAGAAACCATTTCCACGACTGCTGAAAGTGAAATCCAGCAGGGTGAGATTAATGAGCAAAGCACAGTTACAAACTTTCAAGAGCTCTACGAGCAAACCACAATAATAAACGTTGAAGATGCAGATGAAAATGGAGAAACCACAGAACAGGTGGAAGATGAAAACTCAGATTCTACTTCCGACGAGGAATCACCGACAATCAAGCTGATGGAAGCGGAAATACTAGAAGAAAAGGAGGAAGCTAAAGAAAAAGTAGTAGAAGATGAAAACTCCGACGAGGAATCATCGACAATGAAAGAGATGGACCCTGAAGTGGTGATGGCAGACGAGGCGGACAGTAGCTCCTCGGAAGAGCTGCAGAGCGATGACGCGGGTCCGTTCAGCGTGTACCGGCCCGACGACGTGGAAATCGTGAAATTGGACAACGAAATCACCACTTCGAAAGCAGCCAAGTACATGGGCACGAGCGATCCGCTCTACTCCGTCAACGACATCTACCAGTCCAAGTTCGACGACAGGTCGAGCCACGAGGACCCGAAGACGAAGATCATCAGCAGGCCGAGCGACGACGAATCGGGGTACCTTTCGAACAGCTTGAATCGCTCCGACGGGGAACAGCAGTCGAATCCGTCTACCCCAAAAGCTGAGGAATTCGTAACAGTGACGCATCGCGTCGAGGTGCCACTGGAGAACAACACGAAAACTGGCGGCGATCGGGTGCTGGTGAACGTGACGATATCGTCGCACAGCGAGGCGAAGCCGCTCTACGTGCTCTCGGTGTCCGTACCCTCCAACGTCGCCACACCCGCGATCAACATCAACCTACCGCCCAACTTGGAAGCGAAAACTTCGGAAAATCACACGGAGGAGGAAGAACCTTCGAAGGACGAGGACACGATAACGAGTACCATAGTGAAGTCGCTGGAGAGGATCCAGAAGTCCCTGGGCTCGATAGAGAAGTCCCTCGGAGCGGCGGACACCACGAGCACCACCACGACGCCTCCCAGCAGCGAGGAAACGAAAGCGACGCAGGGCTTGAGTCTGCCACCGCCTCCGAAGCCGCCGAGCTCGCCACCGCCGCCTCCTGTCTGGAGCGGCGGCGAGTGCGAGTGCGAGTGCGTGTGCCCCTGCACCGAGGCGCCGTACACCGAGAGGCCCGACGACGACGACTCCGCCTACCTCGACCTCGACGACTCTGTCCCTCTCGTCGTGGCTTCCAACGCCACTATTTCGAAAGAAATCGAGACTTCGGAGTCGCCGGTGGAAGAGACAACGACGTATTCTTCCTTCGCCGAGGAGACCGCTTTCTCCTCGGTCAGCGAAGAGACGGTCACCGATGAATCGTCGACCGAATTCAGCGAAGACACTTCGGTAAGCGGGGAGACGGTCAGCAGCTGCGAAGCTGCGACGACCCCGCTACCGCCCGAGCCCGTTATTCTCATCCTCGAAGGTGAGGCCGGAGTCGCTGGATCGCCTCTGGTCTTCGCCGCCGCCTCGAGGCTCTCGCTCCTCGCGAATCCAACGCGATTCCAGAGAGCCGCGAGGCCTCGCGGCGGCGGAGGGAGCCCGGAGCTTCTGCAAGTATTAAGGACGAAGACATCGATTTCTTTATTTTTATCTCCTCTTTTTTTTCGATTATACGCTGACTAATCGTATAGGCGATTAACCTTACTAACCACATGCGAATTCACGGAACATCGACGATCGAATTACTAAAACCTACTAACGATTAACGTTTCTTTTTTTATCTCGGCTTTAGGCTGCGATCGAACGATAGTGCGCCGTACGCGGTGGGGGTGCGTGTGGCTTCTCGCTTTACTTCGCTTTAATTTATGCGATTCATTGCGCATTGATTGTACGAGTGTGTATGTGTATTGCTTGAAATTCTCCTTTTTTTATTAATGTAATGAATTTATAATTTATGTATATAAGACTTTTATTTTTTCTTTCATCAAAACGCCATTCCGCAGGCTATTAAGCCTCTGATTCACCGATAAAGATGATTGACAACTATTTGAAAAAATAATTATTCGTTTACAAGCGACCGTTAATTTCACATTACGTATCTCACGCCACATTTTATTTACTCGTCGAAAAAAATCTACTTTACAAAACGAAAAAAAAATTGTACAAAATACGACAAACAAAAAGAAATCAAAACATTTTTACTTTTGTCATATCGAAAGACCAGCATCACTCGAAATATTTCTCGAGACTCATCCATTCGAACGAATAAAAAAGGACCGTATTCATAAGCTTGTCATTCAGAGAAAGAAAAAAAAAAGTGGCTTCTTTTTTTCTCATTTATACTTCCCATCTCCGCGCAGCGCCTCCTCCTTGTCCGAGAGGCAACAATCGGGCGGAGAGAGAGGCGCTCGTGGGAGAGCCATGTGGACGCCCCGCTGACCCGGAAAATGAAATGCTCTTTGCAGGCGGCAGGACCTTCCCGGCGCGCTCGTTCCCGCCGGACGGCACGACCTTCGCCCAGGTGAGCCTGGGCCAGCGGCTCAGCAAGGAGATACCCGCCTACAGCTACTGGAACATGCAGTTCTACCAGTCGGAGCCGGCGTACGTGCGCTTCGACTACAGCATCCTGAGGGGCGCGAGCATCGGCGTGTACGCCAGGCGCAACGCCCTGCCCACCCACACCCAGTACGACCTCCTCGAGGTCCTCAGCGGATTCAAGGCCCGGACCACCAGATCCTCGCACGTACGTTTAATCCTTCCTTTTCTTTTTGTTCGGGCGACCTATCGATCGAAGCGGACGATAAATTAGAAGGCGTGCGGCTCGATCGATCGGTGCGTTACGATAAGGAGTTTCCAGCGCGGCATGAATTACGATTGACCTCTTTTTTTGTTGAACAGCAGCCGTCGATAAAGAAAGAGGTGACGCACTACATGGAGCCGGGCCACTGGTTCCTGTCGCTGTACAACGACGACGGCGACCCGCAGGAGGTGAGCTTCATCGCGGTCATCGCCGAGGACATGACGCACAACTGCCCGAACGGCTGCAGCGGCAAGGGCGAGTGCCTCTTGGGCCACTGCCAGTGCAACCCCGGCTTCGGCGGCGAGGACTGCAGCGAGAGCGTGTGCCCCGTGCTCTGCAGCCAGCGCGGCGAGTACATCAATGGCGAGTGCCAGTGCAACCCCGGCTGGAAAGGTACCTGCCCGTTTCGACTCTTCTGAACACTTCCAGACGACAGTCTTTTATTTAAACAACGAGAACAATTTTGTTTTCTCATTTTTTTAACTAGAATTTAATATTTTGTATAATTTATTAATTTAAAATTTTGTAATTAGGTAAAGAATGCTCGTTGAGACACGACGAGTGCGAGGTGCCGGACTGCAACGGACACGGCCACTGCACGAACGGCAAGTGCAACTGCGTGCGCGGCTACAAGGGCAAGTTCTGCGAGGAGGTGGACTGCCCGCACCCGACCTGCTCGGGACACGGCTTCTGCGCCGAGGGCACTTGCATCTGCAAGAAGGGCTGGAAGGGCGCCGACTGCAGCCAGATGGACAAGGAGGCGCTCCAGTGTCTGCCCGGTTGCAGCGGCCACGGCAACTTCGATCTCGAGACGCAGACGTGCCTCTGCGAGCCCATGTGGTCCGGTGACGATTGCTCCAAAGGTAAGCTTTAGGCCTAATTCGCGACCTTTTTCTTCCAACAACCTTTCGATTAGACAGTATTAAAAATGCGAAATTCGTGAATAATAAAACGATGATTTTTTCAGAATTGTGCGATCTGGATTGCGGACCGCACGGCCACTGCGTGGACAATGCTTGCGACTGCCTGCCGGGCTGGTCCGGCGAGCTGTGCAACCTGAAGCAGTGCGATCCGCGCTGCAACGAGCACGGCCAGTGCAAGAACGGCACCTGCCTCTGCGTCACCGGCTGGAACGGCCGCCACTGCACCATGGAGGGCTGCCCCAACTCCTGCTCCGGCCACGGACAGTGCAAGTTCAACACTGACGGCCAATGGGAGTGCAAGTGCTACGACGGCTGGAACGGCAAGGACTGCAGCGTACACCTCGAGCAGGACTGTAGCGACGGCAGAGATAACGACAAAGGTACAGCCGAGTAGAACAAAATTTAAAAAAAATGTATACAGTTATATCTTGCGATCAAAATACCTATTAGATTATAATCTTTATCTCGTATAGGTATCATATTGTGTAATTGGTTTGTTTGTATATTTGTAAACAGGTGAATACATAATTAGATTGTTAAACGTGAATTTTTTTACAGACGGCCTTGTGGATTGCGCTGATCCCGAGTGCTGCTCGAACAGCGTGTGCCGCAGCAGTCAGCTGTGCGTCTCGGCGCCCAAGCCCATCGATATCTTGTTGAGGAAGCAGCCACCCGCAATCACGGCTTCGTTCTTTGAGCGAATGAAATTCCTGATTGACGACGGTAGTCTGCAGAACTATGCTCGTCAAGAGACGTTCAACGAGAGGTATGTTTCCCAGCCGCATTTACGAATAACATCCAATTCTACTAATCTCTGATTCAGATCTAACGAATCGCACTAAAAGTTTATCTGACGAAAACTAAAAGTAAAAAGAAAATAGGATTTTTTATTCCGAGAACGATGATACACGATCGAAATTTTTGTGAGTTGTACGATAAGAAAAAAAAGAAAGCAAAATTAACAGATCTTTGTATATGTAACGACAAAGGAAATTTTCGATATTCGATATATTTCTGCGTTGTTGTGACCCATGTGAAATCACATCCCAAAAACTTTTTTAACATGTTTTGTATACGTACGTGTGCGCGAATGTGTGCCCTGCACTTAACCCCCGCCCCCTCATGCCCTCTACTCATTCAATATTATTCATCGCTCATCTTTCTGTTCTATCATCCTGTCATACGTCATTGTTCAGTTCTAGATCATGGATTGTCATGTTTATTCATGTTAATTATCTCATGTACTCCCGACCCCGCAAACTTCCTATCCCAAAGTCAAAAGAAGGAAAAATTAAAGTAAAAAGAAATTTTTTTTTATTACAATATTTCTCCGAGTTACTAAAAGAAACACGTTTTTTGTCATTTGTTTCCATCTGTTCATCTCTGACTTTCATCTGAACTATCCCAAAAAAAACACAACCATTCTAACTGGGCTCTGTTTTGTCCGTGCTGCTCAATCAGTGTGTTCTGGAATCACTTCAACACAAGGTAAGAACCGTAAGGAAAGAACAGTGGAAAATGAAGGGAATGATTACTAAAGAGCACAGCCTGTTTATCCATTTTGTTTTTTGACATTCTTATATTACCTTTTACTTTTTTGTTTTAACTCTTATCGTTTCATTAGAAAGTGGAGCAATCGCAGGCATTTTTTTTTAATTTTGTAACTTTGGATCACCCCACAGAATCCCATCTCCTCTTGATTTTTCGTTTTTATTTTTAATCGTTTGAGCAGCTGCTTTAATCACTCCATGTTTTGTTTTCTTTTCCTTTGAAATAAAAATCCAATGAATCGAAGTAGTTTTGTGCTAAACGAAAGTATCTGTAGTCTTCATTTTTTTGTTTCATTTGTTTACGTACACATTTTTTGTACCAGTTTTGTAACGTTTTTTATGCTCTGCATCTGTGATTGTCAATTTCCCGCACTCGATACTCATCATTGTCTTATTTATGTGTGTGTATGTGTAAAGGTTTTAACGAACCTTTGAGTAAAAAACATGTGTTGTCATAAATTAGTTGACTAGTGTTGTATAAAAAAAATGTGAGTTTAAGTGTTTTTTTCTTCACTTTTGTCCTCATACCGCAAAGCCGTACAAACTGTTTTTTTGTTGCATGGTTCAGTTTTCCTTATAACTCCTACGTTGTGTTCCGTGAATTTTTTTGTTGGCTTCGAAAAAAAAAATTGTATAACCGTTGATACGTTATACGCCGACTGACCGACGAGACTTTTGTTTGTCGATGAAGGACTTTTTCACTAAATTTACTACTGTCCTTCGATCACCGCAGTTTAAATATTTTTTGAGTCGAGTTGATCTTATTCAAAGAATTTAGCATGTGCATTAGATTTTTTAAAACTATATTAACCTTTTTGATTTACAATAAATAAAAGATACGTTGACAAGTAGACAACATTGAGATTTTTCATCATTCATACTTAAAAATTCTAATAATAATTAATTGTTACGAATACAAATACAAACATACATGTCTCATTGTACTTATTTTTTTCCTCTCAATAGAGTCTACAAAGCGAGATAGTATCTTGACTACAAACCATTTCTTTTTTACGTAGCACATATACGTTCTTTTTTAACATTAGCCCATTGCCAAAAGTATCATTACACCGAGTAGTTTTTTTTTGTATGATCGACAGTTGACGCACGAGAGCGTAATCAACACTTTTCTTTCGCGCCTCCGTGAATTTTTCGCCCACTCGCGGGCCGTCAAATTAAAATCAGAACAATAGCACAGTTGAACAATTAAATTGAATTACCCTCGAGGTGAGAAGTTCAAGGAGGTCGCGATCACGCAAAATCGATAAGAGAAGGAGCGCGAACTCACAAAATTTGTTTGATGCAACAGCCGTTCGGCGGTGGTGCGCGGACGTGTGGTCACGTCCCTGGGCATGGGACTGATGGGAGTGCGCGTGAGCACCAGCACACCCCAGGAAGGTGTCACCCTGACCCGCGACGACGGCTGGTTCGACCTGCTGGTCAACGGCGGCGGCGCCGTCACCCTTCAATTTGGACGCTCCCACTTCAAGCCCCAGAGCCACATTGTCTTCGTTCCCTGGAACGAGGTGAGTTTTTCCTTACAATTTAATTTTCTTTTAAATAATGTCCATTTAAATCGGTAAAATATTAGATTTTTTTAAATACTGTATTAATAAAACGTTATATCGTGTTTTTCAGGTTGTGATAATAAACAAAGTAGTGATGAGTACAGCGGACGAGAAGCCGATAGTGCACGTGATGCACAGCTGTGCGGCGCACGACTACGACCTGATGAAGCCGGTGGTGCTGGCCACGTGGAAGCACGGCTTCCAGGGTGCCTGTCCCGATAAGAGCGCCATCCTGGCCGAGTCTCAAGTAGTGCAGGAGAGCCTTCAGATTCCTGGCACCGGTCTCAATCTCGTTTACCACAGCTCCCGAGCTGCTGGCTACCTCTCCACCATCCAGCTTCAACTGACGCCCGACGTCATCCCACCTACCCTGAATCTCATTCATCTGAGGATTACCATCGAAGGTATCCTCTTCGAGAAGAGCTTCGAAGCTGACCCAGTCATCAAGGTAAGTGTCTTTCGATTCTCGAGGAATTTTCAGTGTAAATTACTGTCTTTTTTATGAGTAAATGACTAATCGATGAAAATTCAATTATTAGTTCACCTACGCCTGGAACCGTTTGAACGTTTACCGCCAGCGCGTGTACGGAGTGACGACGGCGATGGTGAAGGTCGGCTACGAGTACAGCGACTGCAAGGACATCATCTGGGACGTGCAGACGACGAAGCTCAGCGGACACGACATGTCGATCTCGGAGGTCGGCGGGTGGAATTTGGATATCCACCACCGCTACAACTTCCACGAGGGCATACTACAGAAGGGCGACGGCTCCAATATCTATCTGAAGCACAAGCCCCGCGTCATTCTCACCACGATGGGCGACGGGCACCAGCGTCCGCTCGACTGCTTCGACTGCGACGGCCAGGCCTCCAAGCAGAGGCTCCTGGCACCGGTAGCCCTCGCCACTGCACCCGACGGCTCCATTTTCGTCGGCGACTTCAACCTCGTTAGGAAAATCCTCGTCGACGGCACCGTACGGACTATCGTGCGACTGAAGTAAGTTTTTTAACGAGCGCTTGGATATTCATATCAGAAAACATCGAGTGAACGGGTTGTAATGCTTTTTTTATAATTTGCAGCGCTACGAGGGTATCTTATCGTTACCACATCGCGCTGAGTCCGCTGGATGGCTCGCTGTACATCAGCGACCCCGAGTCGCATCAGATCATCCGCGTGCGCAACACCACCGACTACTCGGATCCAGAACACAATTGGGAGACGATCGTAGGTTCGGGTGAGCGATGCTTACCCGGTGATGAAGCTCACTGCGGTGACGGTGCTCTCGCACGCGATGCCAAGCTCGCCTACCCCAAGGGCGTCGCTATTTCTGCCGACAACGTCCTGTACTTCGCCGACGGAACCAACATCCGTATGGTCGATCGTGATGGTATAATCACCACCATCATTGGCAATCACATGCACAAGTCGCACTGGAAGCCAATTCCTTGCGAAGGCACTCTCAACGTTGAGGAAGTACACTTACGCTGGCCCACAGAACTAGGTAAATAAAAAATACAATTATGATCTAATAATAAAATTTTCGTTTGCGCAAATATATGTTCAATACTTATACGAAACCATTTACAGCCATCAATCCTCTGGACAACTCATTGCACATGATCGACGACCACATGGTCCTCCAGCTGGCTCCGGACGGTCGCGTTAAGGTGGTTGCCGGCCGCCCACTGCACTGCGCCTCACCGTCGTCGACCTTCGACACCGAACTCGCGACGCACGCCACTCTGGTGATGCCTCAGAGCATTGCGTTCGGACCGTCGGGAGACCTCTACATTGCTGAGAGCGACTCGCAACGCATCAACCGCGTGCGCGTGATCGGCACCGACGGCAAGATCTCCGCGTACGCCGGAGCCGAGTCCAAGTGCAACTGCCTGGAGCGTGGCTGCGACTGCTTCGAGGCCGACCACTACCTCGCTTCGACGTCCAAGTTCAACACGATCTCGGCGGTGGCGGTGAGCCCCGACGGCGTCGTCCACATCGGCGACCAGGCGAACTACCGCATCCGCTCGGTGATGGCCAGCATCCCCGACGCCAGCGGCGCCCGGGAGTACGAGATCTACTCGCCCGACACCCAGGAGATCTACGTGTTCAACCGCTTCGGCCAGCACATCGCCACGAAGAACATCCTGACGGGTGAGACGATCTACTCGTTCGCGTACAACGTGAACACGAGCAACGGCAAGCTGAGCACCGTGACCGACGCCGCCGGCAACAAGGTCTTCCTGCTGCGCGACTACAGCGCTCAGGTAAACTCGATCGAGAACACGAAGGGCCAGAAGTGCCGACTGCGCATGTCGCGCATGAAGTTGCTCCACGAGCTCATCACTCCCGACAACTACAACGTGACGTTCGAGTACCACGAGCCCACGGGTCTGCTAAAGACCAAGCTCGACTCGACCGGACGCAGCTACGTGTACAACTACGACGAGTTCGGCAGGCTGACCAGCGCCGTCACCCCCACCGGTAAAGTCATCGGCCTTACCTTCGACCTGAGCATCAAGGGCGCGACGGTAAAAGTAGGCCAGAACAACCGCAAGCCAGTATCCATGCTCATCAAGGGCTCGTCGGTGGTCACTAAAGTCGGCGAAGCCGAGCAGCGCACCGCCGTCCTAGCCGATGGCAGCGTCGGCCGCATGACCCCCTGGTCCCACACCGTCAGCACCGACAGCATGCCGTACTCCATCCTTGCGGAGATCGAGCCTCTGCTTGGCGAGAGCTACCCGGTGCCGGCGAAGCAGCGCACCGAGATCGCCGGCGACCTGGCCAACCGCTTCGAGTGGCGCTACTTCCTGCGCAAGGTGCAGGCCGGCAAGAACCGCACGGCCGCCTCGAAGAGCATCGCCCAGGTGGGCCGCAAGCTACGCGTCAACGGCGACGTCCTCCTCTCGCTGGAGTACGACCGCGACTCCAACACCGTGGCCGTGTTCAAGGACGACCGCGTGGAGCTGCTCAACGTCACCTACGACAAGACGGCCCGCCCGATCAAGTTCGGACCGCGCGACGGCATCTTCGCCGGTGTCGAGCTCGAGTACGACCGATTCAGCCGGCTGGTCAGCTGGACCTGGGGCGACATCAGCGAGACCTACGGCTTCGATCAGGCTGGCAGGCTCTACGAGATCAAGTACAGCGACGGCACCTCGATGGTCTACGCCTTCAAGGATATGTTCAGTAGTCTGCCGCTGAAGGTGACGACGCCGCGCGGCAGCGACTACCTGCTGCAGTACGACGAGGCTGGTGCTCTGCAGTCGCTCACCACTCCGCGCGGACACATCCACGCCTTCTCGCTGCAGACCTCGCTCGGCTTCTACAAGTACCAGTACTACTCGCCCATGAACAGACATCCGTACGAGATCCTCTACAACGACGATGGTCAGATCCTCGCCAAGGTCTATCCCCATCAGAGCGGCAAGGTCGCCTACGTGTACGATCACAATGGAAAACTTGAGACTGTTCTTGCAGGTGCGTTTTACTTTTCTAATTTTTATCAAGAATAAATAACTTAATTAATTAAACAACGTGTTTTAATTAGTTCGAAAAATTGTAATATTTAATTACTGAATATTTTTTCAGGTCAATCGTCGACGCACTACACGTACCAAGAGACCACGTCGTTGGTGCGAAGCATCGACATTAACGAGCCGAACTTCGAGATGCGGGTAGAGTACAAGTACCACGCGGGCATCGTGAAAGACGAGAAGATCAAGTACGACAGTAAGAACGGCCTGGACAACGCGCACTACCGCTACCAGTACGACGGCAACGCCCGCATATCCGGCATCGACGTCGACATCAGCGGCAAACAGTTGCAGTCCATCAGGCTCAAGTACGACCAGAACCTCGGCGTCCTCGAGGGCGTCAACGATCTGAGGATCTACAGGAATCTGTTCAACCGCTCGGTCATGCAGGACTCCAGCAAGCAGTACTTCACTGTCACGGATTACGACGATCACGGCCGCGTGAAGACCATTCTCATGAACATTAGGTCGCTCGATGTCTTCAGGATGGAACTTGAATACGACAACCGAAATAGGATTAAGATGCGCAAGCTCATGATTGGTAAATAATTTTATTATGCTATTTTCTTCCGTATTAAATGTTTGTTTAGATTTTGTATTAAAACAATAAGGAACTTCATTTACTAATTTATTTTTCTTGCAAATAGGAAAAGACTCGGTGGAGAAGAAAGAATGGACGCGCATGGATAAGATCACGTACAACGCCGACGGTCACGTGCTGCAGGTAGCCGATACGGACATCTCGTGGCAGTACGCATACGACGAGAACGGCAACATCGTCGGAGTTACGGAGCGCAGCGAGAAGATCACTCTGGGCTACGACAGCGGCGATCGCGTCGTGCAATACGGAGACGTCGAATTCAACTCGTACGACCAGCGCGGCTTCGTCGTGATCCGAGGCGAGCACAAGTACCGCTACAACTCGCGCGGCCAGCTTATCCACGCCGCCGAGCACAAGCAATTCCAGATCTGGTACTATTACGACGACAGGGGCCGTCTCGTCGCGTGGAACGACGATCGCGACAACGTCACCCAGTTCTTCTACGCCAACCCGAGGACGCCCGACCTCATTACTCACCTCCACTACCCCAAGACGCAGCGCACCTTCCGCTTCTTGTACGACTCGCGCGACTTCCTCATGGCCGTCGAGACGTCCGAGCAGCGCTTCTACGTCGCCACCGACCAGAACGGCTCGCCCCTCGCCCTATTCGACACGAACGGCAACCTGTACAAGGAGATGAGGCGCACGCCCTTCGGCAAGATCATCAAAGACACGAATCCGGACTTCTACCTGCCGATCGACTTCCACGGCGGCCTCCTCGACCCCAACACCAAGCTCGTCTACCTGAACAAGCGGCTGTACGACCCGACCGTCGGCCAGTGGATGACGCCCGCCTGGGAGCAGATGGCGAACGAGCTGACGACGCCCACCGACATCTTCATCTACCGCTTCCGCAACAACGACCCCATCAATCTGAAGCAGAACGTCGAGTACATGACCGACTTGCCCAGCTGGCTCAAGCTCTACGGCTACGACATCAGCGAGATGCTCGGCTCCGAGTACACGAAGCGCATGGTCTACCAGCCGAGCGCCACCATCACCTCCCCGCAGCTTACGCCGGACTTCGGCGTCATGTCCGGCCTGCAGTGCATCGTCGACCGCGTCCACGACAAGTTCTCCGACCTCGGCTTCGTGCCCAAGCCCCTGCTCAAGCTCGAGCCCAAGACCCGCAACCTGCTGCCGCGCGTCGCCCACCGACGCGCCGTCTTCGGCGAGGGCATCCTCGTCTCGCGCATCGGCGGCCGCGCCCTCGTCAGCGTCGTCGACGGCGTCAACAGCGTCGTCCAGGACGTGATGACCTCGGTGATCAACAACTCGTACTTCCTGCCGCTGCACTTCAGCGTCCACGACCAGGACGTGTTCTACTTCGTGAAGGACAACGCGCTGAAGATCCGCGACGACATGGAGGAGCTGCGCAGGCTCGGCAGCATGTTCAACGTGTCGACGCACGAGACGACGGAGCACGGTAGCGGCACGTACAAGGAGCTGAGGCTGCACAGCGCGGACGCCGCGGTGGTCATCAGGTACGGCGCCGATCCGGAGCAGGAGCGCCACCGCATACTGAAGCACGCGCACAAGCGCGCGGTGGAGCGCGCCTGGGAGATCGAGAAGCAGCTGGTGGCCACGGGCTTCCAGGGCCGCGGCGACTGGACCAAAGAGGAGAAGGACGAGCTGATCAGCCGGGGCATCGTCGAGGGCTACGAGGGCGTCGATATTCACAGCGTGCACCGGTATCCTCAGCTGGCCGACGACCCCGGCAACGTCATGTTCAACCGCGACACCAAGAGGAAGAGGCGGAAGAGCGGCGGCAGCGCGCGCCGAGCGAGGAATTACAGGCACGACTCGTGACCAGAGGAGGACAGCTACGAGTTTTAAAGAGGCGCGAGGGGAAGTTTAGCGTCGGTGCGTTCCTTTTTGGATTCTCGTTCCTTTCCGTTTGCGCTGGCTTTTTTTAACAGTCGCACCGCCGAGGAGATCTCGGATCGGTCATTTTATTAATTCGTTTTTAAGCAAAGGGATCGGTGCCATTTTCTTCTTTTTTTATTTGAAACGGGAGAAAGAGAGAGAGAAAGAGAGAGGATGCTGAGAGGGAAACAGGCCGAAAGGGACCGTAGCGCACGCGGGAGGAACTAAAAGCTAGTCGATGGATGGATGGTAGGGTGATGATTTAAAAAGAAAAAAAAAATTTGTTGACGAACTTGTTTGTTGTATTCGATGTAAGCGCGAGCGAACTACGCGCGCCGATCGCCACTTATGAATCGTTTCTCTTTATTTACACTGCGTTCGTCCCAGTTTTGTTCGGTCGTTTCACACACAGCACAGAGAATCCGAGGCTTTTTTTTCTTAAATATACTTTTGCCCGCGAACGCGGCGAGCGCAAGACGTAATAGTGGCCTAACACTTTTTACTCTTTGTTTTTTTTTCGCAAAACAATAAACAGGGTCTAAGACACAAAAAATACACACTATACGAGCACACACAAATGCGTAATCGACGAGGAAATTATTCGTCCATTTTTCAAGGGATAAAGGTTTTACAGGGCTCTCATCTCTGGGCTGGATTTAAAAAAGTAAAGCGAGGGTGACACGGGACTGAGTCGAGTAAAATAAATAGGCAGAAGGCAGATATTTTTGAAAGGGGTGGCGCGCGCGCGATCGATAAATGAGAGGCGAGATAGAGTGAGGCACTGGAGATATATACTCGGTAGCGAACGATTTAATTTAAGAGTGAAGGAAGCGTTTTACGTAAAAAGCGTCATTTGTAAATACGGCTAATCAATTGAATATTGTAAATGTAGATATTTACTGTATGAAATAATTTATAACGATAAGACTCGAGTGAAACTGTCGATCGACGCTTTTTTTTATATGTCAAACACGAGTACACGTGAAACACTCGCATAGAACACAAAGTTACACACGAAGCGCCGGTCGCGTCCATTTTTCTCCCGCCTTTCGATTTCCTTCTTCTCTAAGCTCGAATCTTTTGTTACAAAAGAATAAAAAAGGAGGGAGAAAAGTCCACGCGACTTTGGTTTATATTCATAGAAAAAATATGCATTTACCGTGTAGGTAACGAGTGAAAAAAAGTTAAGGCGCAAGGAAAATTCGATTACCGTGGCGGAGGATAGTTTGTAAATAATGCGAACGAGGGAGAAAATAAGAGAAGCTCCGGTGAGACGAGCGATAAAATATAAATCTTTAAAGAAAGTCACTTGCAGAATTTGACAAAAAAAAACATAAAGTAAAATTAAAATGGGGGAAACGAAAGGCTAACGAAAAGGAGAGCGAATTGAATGTTTGTTAGGAAACAAACGTTCAGTCGAGAAAAGAAAACAATGTCCAAAGGTGAAGAAAAAATGAAATGAACTTAATATTTAAGTAAAAAAGAAACGCGTACGAATAATAATTATATTAATAATAATAATAAGTATATTATTATTAAAAGAAAACTTATGATCGTGGAAAATAAATGCCCCAGCCTATCTTTCTACTGAAGCAAAACGGAACAAAGATACCGATAAAAAAAAGTACGAGAATTATTTTTTGAATCGTCGTGTGTCTGTCTGCGTGGACTCGTTAAACGCGAAACAATGAAGCTCCTCTTAACTGTCGAAACATCAACCGAACGCAACAAAACTGTTTTACCGCTATCCTTTTTATACAACGCTCAAACTTTTTAGCTAAAGAAAAAAAGAATTTTTTAAAAGCTCGAAAGTTCAGAAATTTCAAATATTTTACTCAGTAATTTAAAAAAAATAACACAAAGTACTCCGGAGCTACATTGAACTCGTTAAAGCGACGAGTCCGTTTTTCTCGTGTCCCCAAGCACCCCGAAACACAAAAAAGGAACGTTAATCTTTTAAGCAAGAATAAGAAAACCTAGCGGAACTAAATAAAGCGCGATAAGAGAGAAGCGAGTAAAAATTAAATAACGATAAAAACCATAAAGTAACAAACGGAAAAGTCGATGTTTATAGTGAGTATATATAACTTTAGAAAACGTGCGCGCGCGAGCGCGTCTGAACCGAAAGAGAACCCATAGAAAGTGAAATGAATAAGTAATAATTTAAATAAAAAAAAAGTTGCGAGCCAACGTGCGAGCCACGTCGCTCCACCACGTTGTGTTCCACGTAGGTGTACAATGAGCTAATGATACATAATCATAACTGCAGCGTACGATTAAAGTATTAAAAAAAATAATAAAAAAAAAATCACAAAATAGTCGCGAGCGAGACGAGGCAAGGGAAAAGGGAATTTAGAGACGGTTTTTTCGGTAGCAAACGCGAGGACATCGTAATCGCTGTACATATCCCCCCCGATTGATAAATGAAAAACGTCGTGTGTATAGCTACTGTGTAATTTCTCATCCTCGTTCTTATCGCTGCTCCGTTTTCTTTTTTGTTTTTCGTTTTTTTCGTTATATTTTTTTGTTTTCTTTCTCGATTGACGAATTGATTTTTTTTCTTTGTATACACTCGATCGATTGAATTAAATCCAGAGTATGTAATTTATATTCGAAAAATATTTAATTTATTTTTTTTATTGATCAATTATCAAATAATGAATTTTTATTTTTGTACATATACTTACGTTAGTTGCGTTGACTGAGCGGCGAAAAGTTCACTCTCTGTACTAATTTCGTTTCTCCGCCAGTAGACGAAGATATAATGAATTCTCGGTTGGAAAGTAGATGCCCTTCTCTAATGTTATTTAAAAAAATCCGTGCAGTTTACTGGCCGGAGGCGCGGAGCCTCGTAGGCTTCGCGCCAAAAACATAAGGGAGAGAGAAAAAGAAACCGTAAAATAAAATAATAAAAAACGTGAAACCACAGATGAAATTAGTCTTATACTCGAAGAAAAAAAGTAAACGTATATTTAAAAAATATATACTTAAAAGTACATTGTTTAGTCCTCATTTTTCGTTTGCGAATTGAGAACTTGATCACTGTTTACGTACGAACGTTCTTCAATCTTTGTTTTTCCTTCACAAAAATAACTAAATCAAATGTTAGAAGCGCTTGTTTTCTTTTTTCTTTAATTTAAAATCCAATTGTTATTTATGAAATAAAATGAATTGTTTTCTTTTCGTTAGATCTTTTAATGTCAAGTTCTCGCGTCATCTTGGGTAAGCGAAAGTTTTGCGTCGATCAAGCTCGTTCGAATTTTCCTTGATTTCGCGCCGTTCGAGGTGGCGGCAATTCAACGCTTTTCTTTTAGACTCTAACAAAAATAAAAAAAAAAATGTCAACCGAAATAAATATCTAAAAGGAAAGCGTTTAAACGCCCCCGCCGCGTAACGCGACTACGAAAAAGCAATACTTTGTAACTATCGTATAATTATAATTAGTATCTCGAAACTACGTGCGAAATAAAAGAAGTAAGATAAGATTAAAAGAAGAGTAAAGAAGTCGAAGTGAAACCGAAAGTCTTGCGAGTGTGCAAAAAAAAATCGAGCGAGAGAGTGGTATAGATAACTGTGTGTACGCGAGTGAATACGTAAAAATTAATATATATTATATATATACATGCAGTTGTGTTAAATGGTAACATCCGCAGCGTGACTACCCCGGAGAGCGATGCGACGGGAGTAACATACTACTGGGATGACCGAGAACGTCGACTTTTTCTTTCGTGTACATAATTAAATGTATAATTATAAATTTATATTTTAACTCCGGTGACGCGCGACCGATCGGGCAGCGGGTGCGACGCGCGAGATTCGCCGGGGTCGCCCCGCGCGAAATGATCAATCCGCGCTGCGATGTTTTTTTATACTCGATGTGTAGATCGACGGAAGAGACCTTTAATTTATAAAAAGGAGAAGATGTGCGCGGAGGTACTCTCTCGTAGCGTAGCGACTCTGCTTTGCGACGAAGGAAAAATTCGTAATGTTTCGTCGTGAAATGAACGATAAATTAAAGGAAATCACTCGTGAGATTTTGTAAATATAATTATAGCGACATCCTCACGAATTTGTAAATACAATTTAAAAAAAAAACGTGAAATAAATTCCACGGCGTTCCACGCATACACATTTGAAAAAATAAAAAGTGAACACACAAGAAAACACGTGTAAACACACGACATGTTTATTTTAATGACTATGCGTCGGTATAAATATGAATATATGAATATATATACATATATATTACCATGTAATATTTAACAAGTAAGGTATACATATATTCTATACTCTTACACGCTAAGTAATCAATAAATATATCTATAAAAGTTCCCTGTGTTTGTGAATGTGTCTGCCCTTAAACCTATCCTAAATTAACCTACTTTTCGTCGATTAATTGAAATACTTATAACTTAATAAAGAAAAAAAAAGTATTTGTACTTATTAAAGTTTGCAAAAGATTGACAATATAATACTTAGTCATTTTTTTCTTAAATCATCCTTACTTTAATACTATGTTATCATGTTATCAAAATGATTATAATTAGCTTATTACATGCAACGAATATATTCGCATTCATAAACTGTTGAATATATTAAACTCAAAAGTCCAGATCTTGACAAGTACAATTACTCTGTAGATAATACTTAATTAGCTTATTACAAAAAAAGCGTTGGCGAAAAGTAGGTTCATCCTGTCAAATCGTGAACCGTCTGAAATAACCCACGCAATTTCTATTGCATGTTTAAAAAAGAAGCATCCTATATATATCCAAGATAATTATTTTCAAGAGGATAATTATTTTGAAAAAAATGCCTCGTCGCCGGAACGATCGCGAATTTACAGGATTACTCAAGGAATGAAGAAAGGAGCATTTCTTCGTTAAAAAAAAGTAAAAGAAAAGAAGAGGACAATAATTCACGGACGTTCCGGCGCTTTGGAATGCAATTATATGCCTACTGATGCGAAGGTGATTGTGCACCTGTGATGAAAGTTGTTTTTTTATAAATAAATAAAGATTGAACAAATTGAAGCAGAAAGACGTATTATAAATTGACAGAGAATCAATTGATAAATTGGTTATAAAAATAAAAGATAAAAAAACACTATACAAGTGCGTGTAGTTATTTTGTGGCATCAGTGACGATTTGTATCATTTGTCTTTGCTTTTGTTTCTATTTTTTTAACTTAAGTACTTATCTCTCTAGGCACACATTCATGTTGTATCACATTTAGTTTTTTTTGTCAGTTAGGATTTAATGTTATTTTTACAAAATCTTGCAGATCTTCGTGGAACTTGAACGTCGAAAAATGACTTTATGCTTTAAAAAAAAGGTTTTTCAGTACTTTATATTTTTACAACAGCCTTTTCACCGCTCGCGTGCAGGTCTCTGTGCATCGCAGGGTCCTTTATTCTGTAACAACGATGAAAAAAACCGTTTTATTTAGAGATAGGTTCAACCAACATTTAAGAAAAAGTTATGTTCTAATAGTACAAAGAAGATAGTTAATTATGTGTTTAATTTAATATTAAAAAAAAGAAATATCACAATTACCTATACCCTGGTAGAAAATTATTGGTCTGAATTGAGTAATTTCAGAAAACTAATCAATACTCTAGTTTTATTTGAAGATTAACAAATAAAATCATTAAAGATCTATATGCATTTGAGTACATTCATAATTTATACAAAAAGAATTTTGTCATAAAGTTTTTATTATATAATTCAATTTAATTTCCGATTTTAGAATTTAATAATGCAAAGTAGATATAGTAGTATACAATAAAACGCACTAATACAGTTATATCGACATTTATATAATTCATTCAACAAAGATATATATTAATAATTTTCTACCAAGGCCTTCAAAAATTACAAAAAATTAAAAAAAAGTATTTTAATCGTTTTTGTGGCTTCTTAAATTCGTCTATTTTTTTAATTTAAAAAATTTTTTCCCCATAAAAAATCCTTTCCCTCTAATCGAAGCTAAATTTGCAGGTAAGTTAAATTTATCTAATTGACAGGGTTTAAAAGACACACAGAACGCAAATAAATATTCGTAAATAATATAATAATTTTATTTTTATTACAAACGTTTATTTTTCTCTTTTTTTATTTGCACAAAAAAATTGCGTAATCGTCTTGCATCCGAATTGAAAGTTCACGTCTATCAACACTCCTATGCAGTAAATAGCTACAGTGTACATGGAAAAGTCGTACATTTCAGGACGATACATATATCAACCTACTGCATAGGAGGATTAACAGACGCGACTATCGTCCATTCGCTTTTATCATGATTTAATCATCATCGATATGTACAAAAAGAAATTGATTATATTGCAAAATCTACAGTAATAAAAGGACAGCTTCCTCGGTAGGTACACATTCAACCCACGATTTCACGACTTTTTTCATATTTAAAAACTTCAGTTTTTGTACACATAGACGCACGCACTCCCAACAGAAAATACACTCGCAAGTGCACACGCAGAGGTTTTCATCAATACACTTATGGTACGTGATCGATATAACGAAAATCGTGCTTATATCAAAATTCTCAATGATTATATATTATATACGCTCGGTTATTTTACACATTTTCCGTTGCAAAAAGGTCATCGACTCCGCGAATCGAACGCTTAGTTTATTTAGTACCTTCACTTTTACGAAGTTCAACTTTGGACATCGAGATATTCGTTTAACCGAAACGCGATAGTGCGATAGTGTACCTTGATTTTTTTTTGTTAATTCGAATTGTTGAAAATGATAGAGAATTTTAATTTTTTATGTTAATGATTTTTGGTGATTAGACCAGATTGTCCGAGTTTCTCGACTCATTTTCATCGACATTTGAACATCTAACGCATAAAATTTTGTGGACTAGATATAAATAATCGTCATCTATCGCATAATTTTTTTAAGCTCAAGCTTGGAAAGTCTCTAACATTTTCAATTATCACTTATAATTTCAAATTTTGCTTCAAACGTGAAATACAATAATAATCAGAAGATTTAAGGCTTTGCCTAGAGGGACACTGCAGTCCCCTTCTTCAGGGCTAACTTGAAACTTTAAAAGTCTCCACACGATTGAAACCCGAAAAGTCTCGCAATGAATGATTATAATAATAAAAAGCTTCTCAAGACGTAGTTTATACTGATTTTTACTCTACACTAATTTATCTGTTACTGACTTGACGGCAAGATAATTAACCCTTAAACGCGCGATTTATTTTCAAAAAGTATTGTAAGAATGTAATGTAAAAAATTGTGTATGATACATAGATTAAAAATACCTAAGAAGTAAAAATGTATGCTATTGAAAAACTTACATAAAAATGTCTTGTGTCTTGTAAATCTCGTCGTACGTATAATTGAAATAAATATAAAAAGTTAAGAGGAAAAAGCAATTGAATTTTTAAAAATTCTTTTATAATGTAAAACAGTTTCACGCAAAGTAGTTAGCAACAAAAAATATCTATATATAGTTTATTTTTTAAATCTCGTTGTGAATAAGATTATCGTGTTGCAATGTGTATTACTAAGGAATTTTAATACCTTAGTAATAGAATTTATTAAATAAAACCAAAATTTATTTTTAAAAAATTATGTTTAAAAGCATTCAAGGGTTAAAATATTGATTGCTTAATTTGTATCGATTTATTATTTATAAATAAAAAAATTTGTTCACTAGATATAGGAATGTTATAAAATCTACTTTTCTCTGATCTCCGTTGCACTATGAAATTGTTAAAAAAGAAGACTTAATTTACTGAGACACTGAAAATATCACAATATAAATCAGTTTTGCACATCACCATTTTTAAGAAGTAGTAAATTAAATAATGCAAGTCACTGTGTGAATTACATAATTCGGATAAAATTTTCGTGTGTAGTTACAAAAACAATAAGTGTAAACCTTATTTACAAAACGATAGAACACATGGATTCTTTTTCTTTTCTTATCGAGCCATACATCTGTTATATTTGAATTACTTTTATGGAAAGCTCATTTCTCTTGTTAAATTTTGTTTTGGATACTTTTGTTTCTATAAAGACTTTACTCGTGGCTCAATGAAAGTTACTACTCATTTACTTACTCAAGGCCGAGACTCCAATTGATGCCTTGAACTAGGAACAAAATAACAGGTTGCCAGGCAACAAGCCACCGGAGCCAATCCAGAAGTTGTCCATAGAGAACATGAGGTTTCTCCCAACTGAGTTCATTAAGTTAAGTTAATATACAAATTATCAAATTTTCTTTTAATTTTCAAACAAATTTCGAATATCTTTAAAGTAAAGGATACGGATTATGGAACATCTTCTTCAAATCGACTTTCTCTTTGCAGTATGGGCAGATTTGTTTTTTTCCAACTATGCACCACCCACGAATACAAAATTCGTGAAAAACGTGATTGCAACTGAGTTTGTACGTATTTTCTAATACACCTTCTTCATGCTCAGAAACCAACAATTTGTTTCCACACACAGCACACACATTAGGATCCAATGTCCTAGTTGGCATACTTCCAGGATTGTAATACTATAAAACAATTAAATTTGTTAGGAAGGTTGTCACTTGAATTTAGGTAAATTGAAGTTAATTTAATTCCACATATTATTTCAAGTATGATAAAAAAAATAAATTCAATTTTTATACTTAAAAGATATGCAGAAAAAATTTAACTTTTCAAAGTTATTTTTAATATTCTTACTCCAATATGAGCTGCCATTTTATCAGCACATATTTCTGCAATGTCTCTACCTAAGACTCCAAAATACAGACCATAAAATAAAAATAGTAACCCATAGTCCATCCACACTTGAGGCTTGACGTCAAAAACAAGATTCAAACCAAAAAATGTAGCTAACATAATAAAGTAACCGACCATGCCCAAAAAATAACTAAGTTTGTAAATAAAATAAAACCATTTGTATACTAGTCTGTAAAAATAAAATGTATAAAACAAAGGGAATTAATAATTTTGTTACATTCACAGTTAAATTTACTGTGTGTCAGCTTGAAACAAACAATTGTACACAATTGTTTCCTTCAAGATAAAAATTAATTATGCTTAATATTTTACCTTGGTGTAGTGCCTTGCATTGGCCTTTGAACAGTCTTTCTTACAATTAAACCAGTTATACACGAAAACACCAACCACAAAAATATGAATCTCCACCAAAGATTCCTAATGCACATGCCTAATGGAATCAGCCACATTCCTATTAATGTTACAATCTGTAATAAAATAATTTATTTAAAATTAGTATACTTAATTTTAGTAAAAACTAGTTTTTGCTTTTGGAATATAAATTACAATGAATCATCAAACTTTATTATAAATATTCATTAAATTTTTTATAAATATTAATCTGTGCATACTCAAAGTATTAATTTACATAGTATTGCAATCAATAACTAGGTGTACTTTAGAGTAACATATTTCTTTAGATAATTAAAAATAGAATGATAAAGTATATGTGAAACCTACTTGATAAGACTTATAATGTCTTTGCTTCCATGTGATAAGAATAATTTCGCTGATAATTACAGTAACTATAAGAATCAACATCATCTCCATGTGCATTGATTCGTGTCCACGATGTTGTTCGTGTATTTTTATATGTTCGGCTCTAGAAAATATAAAGGATTGGCATTAAACAAAGATAATTAAATGTATATAAAATGCAGAAAAAAATTATGAGTCAGTCATCGTTCCCTTAAAAAAAACCACTACAATCTTACCTCCATCTTTCCTGCGAAGTCATGTCAGCCTCACTCTACAACAAAATTAATAGAGTTAAATAAAGAAAATAAACACAATAAACAAATACTTCAACAAACCCAAAGCAAAATGTTTTAATTATTACAAATATCAATATTTTGCTAAAGTTATGTCCTTGGAATTTTAAGGTTAATAGGGCATTGATAAATTTAAAATTTTCATTCAAATTCATTGATAGAATAGTTTTAATAGCCTGCAAAAAAAACTTACTTTATTTGGCATTACGTGGATATCCATGATTGTAGTTTTAGTCGGTTAATCAGAAAAAAAGAAAACTTATCACCCTAAAACGGTGACATTTTGCTACGACTGCAGTCTGCAGTCGACGGCGGTAGGGTAGTCCTCGTCTGCGGTGTTCAGGTGAGTCTCTGCAACTATATTGATGAGCACATTGTACTCGTAAACGCAACGGCGAGTTTTCATTGATCCAAAAAAACATCCCTAAGTGCGTCACTTGGAAAGTTGAAATCCTTCAATCTAGGGATATTTAAAATTATTTGTAATATTACAAATATTGATTATAAACAGTAATGACTGATTTGTTGCGTTAATTAATTATAATTAAATGTATTACACTAACTTCTAAATAATTTTAATGTCATCTTTTTTCTTTTTAAAGAAATTGAATGCGATTATATTTGACGACTAAAATTTGTAATAGTGTATTAGTCAAATTTAATTGGAAAATTGAAATCATATAGTGGTTAATAAATAGAAGTAAATGTAATCAATTTCAAATTTTGAACTCGACGTGTTAAAGTGTCCAGACTGATTTTCTAGTTATTTTGTATTCGACGTCCAAAATTCAAAAATCAAAACTCAATTATTTATGTACAAAAACTTTCATTATGTATTTTTATTACTTATGTTCATATAATTAACATTACAAATAATTTGTAAAAATTAATAGGTTCTATATTTTAATTTTCTAATTAGAGTAAGTGACCCCGCCCCGTAAATTAACGTAGCTGAGCGATTGGCCACACTGAACTGACTAAACGTGACTTCAGGAGCGCGAAATTTAAAACAAACATGAAATACATACACCTAGTTCTTAAATTATATTAAAATACTTCAAGTGTATGATTTAGTCGACTAAACTTTTTTTAATTTTCATAAAAGAATGTGTCAATTTTCTTGCTCTAATAATTTTAAATAACGTTAGTGTAAACCAATGAAACAATTTTAACAGTAAATGTTATAAAATAAGTAAAAAATAAATAAAGTTTATTTTTTATATATGCACAAGTTTTTTTTAATATCAAACTGCAAAATCTAAACAAAAAACATATGGTTACATATGAAAAGAACGTCACGATACGTCAGCAGCGGTCACACTGACGACGTTCACTCGGCTCGATTCAGGCCAAACTTCAGCCGGGGTGTGGTGTGCTATATAGTCCCATCCACAATCCCCGCACTGTATCCGCACGAAAGCGGCGCGGTATAAGTATATACACTCGTAGTGGAGGGGCTCGCGCGTGCAGAGATCCGATACACCGCGAGTGCGTCAGGCAGCGCGAACGAGACGGACACACTCGAGCCACCGGCAGCCAGAAAGAGAGAGGGAAGGCGAGCGCGAGTGACGTCGCGGCGGCCCAGTCTCGATGGGCGAGCTGCGAGGCAGCGCGGAGCGAGCGCCTCGGCAGTAGTAGCAGAGCGCCAGAGCGAGCGGAGCCAGTCAGCCCAGAGACGGTGCTGTCCCGTGTGCCCAGTGTGTCGGTCGTCATACCCCCCCTCGCGCCCGTCGTGTAGGTACATACGAAAAATGAGCGGCCGCGCGCCCGTCGCTCCCCAGTAAACCGGACGAACAAGGCGCAGGGACGTAGCGCTCGCGGTGTTGTTCCTCGCGTGGAATACGTACACAACAGCCTCGGCTCCGTTTCGCCAACGCGAGAGAGATAGACGTAGGCCGTGCGACTCGCAAGTGCGTGGCCCGAGGTTCCGATATACACGTACGAAATTGAAGCGAAAATATATACGAGTGCTGGTGACCTCGCGGCGCCCCGAGAGTGTGTGGTGTATAGCTGGTGGGTGCGGGGAGGAGGAAGAGAATCTGCGGGCAAGGAGGACGACGCCAGAGCTCGCGCCAGCGGAGCGCCTGACGGACACGGCGCCCGGAGGCAGGAAGGAGGAGAAGAAGGCACCCGCCGCTGCTTCGTCGCTCCACGGCTCGCGGTGAGTGCGCACCGCGTTTTTTTTTAACACGGAGAGGTTACGTATGGACTGCTCGCGGACAGCCATCCCCCCGCGGCGCCCGAACGAGGCCATCTACGCTGCTAAGCTGCGCCCCGGTGACGTGCGCTGGTACCCGAATTTTTCGCACGCATACCGTTTTTTTCATTGTCCATTTCCCGCCTCGAGTGTTGCCTTTCTCGTACGTTACACCGTACTGGAGTGTTTGGACTACTCCTTACCGGATTAGTTTTGGAGCAGAGGCGCTAGGATGGTACCGCGTCGATAAGTGGCCTGTGTATGTAAGAGTCGGGGTTTTAGACTGTTCAAACTATAATGAGTACGTCCATCTGATGTGGACTCGTTGCTTGTACTTTTGCGGTGTTCAGTTGCCGTGATTTGTGTACGTGTATCGGTGTAGAAATCATGTTTACTTATCGATATAGAAATCAAGTGTACATGTATCGATGTAGAAAATCTGTGTAGGAATAGATGTACCCTATGCCAGTACAGATATTAATTTAATCTCAAATTGAACGTCTTTTTTTAACTTGTTTTTTAAACGTGTTGATTTTAACATATAAACCGCGGAAGCGAGTGAGTGCGTTTTCCAGAAAGTAGGATACTTTAATCTTGTGAAAAAAATTTAAATTTTCCAGCATGGAAACGTTCGAGCAGTTGAGGAAAAATAATTAGCGTTACTTTTTTGTACCGAGGTCTGCGCCGTCTGGTCGTAAAAACATTCCCTCGGTTCCTCCCGCGGCTAAGAAAATTAGCGGCGCTTATGTAAATAAAAGCTTTTGTATCAACCCATTCGCCGTGCAAACACTTTCGGAATTTCCCTCGATGTTTATTTTATGAGGAATCATCAAAGATACCAAGAAATTCCGATTGTCCACAGGGGAAAATGTTTTTCCTCGGTGGTTTAATTGCGCGGACGGAGAGGGAAAAATACGCGGGATTTACAAGTAGTGTGATCCGCGCTCGAGTTAGACATAAACATTGGCCGTTTTCCGCATGTACCCTCCTGCTCAGTTGTCTTTCATTATTTTCCTACAAATTTATATAAATTTGATACATGGTATTGATGTTTGATGTACGTAGATCATGTACATTCACTCGAAGGAAAGTAAAATTTGTTTTCTATATTTGTAGAAGTTACCTAAGTTTCGGAGGTAACGAAAAGTTTTCTACGACAAAACCAGTAAAACCACTCTCTAATTATTAATTCATTGAAGACTTGATTTTTTGGTAAAAGTGACGAGACTGAATTCGGAATTAATTACGCATTTCTTGTGAAAATCATCATAGTGATGGGTTTCAATAATGCAAAAGAAAGTTCACTTTCATTTTAGAAAAGTTTCAGTATCGAGTAGAAATTTTGTATACAACGAAGTTATTGATCAACATTTATTGTATCTGTAAAATAAGAAAAATTATTTGATGATATTATAAGTGAACCTTATACTTAAATTTGTACGACTATTAGCCGTTAATTCGACCTTTAAATTGTTAAGCTGTCTTCAACGTGTGTACTTGAAAAACCTAAACAAATACAGAAGGGGATACATGATAAACGGTTTAATCTAAGTTTTCAAACATATATCAGAGGAAAATTATCCAATAACAATTTTAATTTTTTGAACATTCAAAATTTTGTTACTTTTGTACAAGTATAAAAATATATTCCGCGTTTTCTATGATAAATAGACATTGACACGTACTTTTATTTAAAAAAAATGAATAAGATATAGATTTTATATACCTATAGGTTATAAAATGGTAACCAGATAAAAGGATAATCTAATTAAGACGTATATTTAATCGCGATTTACAATTTTTACCGCTCGATAATCTATGATTTATTATGCAAAGGAAATAAACTGATAGTACACTTCAAATAGTAAACATTGCAATCAAGAAATTATACTGCGGCTGAAATAAGACAATAAGATTCTTATAATTCAATTATAATTTTTCTATCTTGCAAAATTTTATTTATACGTGGTTTATTGTTAAATACGTACATATTCTTGAAATGAGTATGCACTTTATGCTCTCTATCATAAAATTATGATTATTTATTTAATAGAACTGAAAAATAAGTATTACTCGTTTTTCTGTTACATATAAAATAATCAAAAGATACACAACTTAAATCGCTTAGTATCTTATCGGAAAGAATTTTTTTGCTTTGCGATGGAATGTAGATAGTGAAGCCAGTACTTTGTTAGCCCGGCTGCGTTTTCTTGCCCAGGTATGTCTCTGAAAATAATGGCTCTATTGTGAATTCATGTGGCACTAATATAATTGAGCATTATGTACTCACACGCCCCGAACTGTTGTAAACTGCGCCGGTACACGTTTCGTCGTCTTTGGAGTATAGAAAAACTGCGTGATTAAGTAGTATCGGGTAATAAACGAATGTATCAGCATTTTAATCATAGTTCTTTCTCCCTCAACGTGTCGTGGAAACTGTCAGTCTTCACAAAAAAAAAATTATAATCCTCATTTTTTCAAATAATAATTTCTTGTATTAATAACTAGCATTATAAAAATACATTACATAATTCATTACAGGGAGAGATATTGTTATTAAAAATTATCGTTATTTTGGTGGTAACCATGAATTTTCTGTCATGAAGAAATTTATTACAAATATAGTAATAAATATTATATAAATAAAATGAATCTTAACATTGTTTCAACTACTTTCTTATAAAAAAGAAATATTGTCATAATACCAATAACTTTTACCGTAGAATCACGTATTTTTACTTTTGTTTATATTAAAATTTACAATTATCTTTAATAAACTCCCCTTAGTATTAGAAAATCCATGTAGTTAATGTCAACATTTATACAATCCTCTCCCTGTATTAATAAAATTATTTATCATTCTTGTAATGATAAATTACCTTAAAACCCTTGAGCTTCATCTCACTTCATTTCTGCCCCCCTCTTCAGTCGTCACTCAATTCAAATTGGTCATATCAAAGTGAAGCCTCATCGCGCCTGAATTCCAAAGCAAACACGCGTTACCCCATTCGAATTTTCTCCTCCACTTCGGCCCCCGAGGCCTCCTGTATATCGATGACCGACTAACCGCCCACACCTGCGCAGGACCCCCCGAAAAAAATAGGCGCGGTGACAGCGGATACTCGCGCTGCAGGCTCCCAAGGCCTCTCGTCTCTCGACGCTCCTTTTCATCGGCCGCGGCGCGCGGGGCAACGGGACGCGAGAAAGACGGACGTCTCGCTCGCTGGAGAGAGAGGAGCCCCTGGAATGCGTGGGAATGTTTGTTTGGACGCTCCTTGACCGCTCGCGCTTCATTTGCTCTCGATCATTCCGTACTTTTCTTCCTGGGGCCTGGTTAAGCGAAACACTTTTCTTTCGGTTTTAGCGCACTTTCAGAAGAAAATGCTTCATTTGTTTTCAATTATTTCGTAATTTTTCTTCCTAGGTGAAGCGAAGCATTTTTTTCGAATTTAGCGCCATTGTTTCGCAGGTTTTAGTGTCTGTCTAGAAGAAATTGCGGTTTTTGGGCTTATATTTCTATGGTTTCTTTTTATTTCTGTCCTTTTGTGGACGCAGTTATTGAAAGTGTTGAACAAAAAAAGTGTCATTATCTGCATTCTTTTGACGCCGATGAGTCAGACTTATAATTTTATCTGACTGTCGAGGTTCTCGATTAAAAAATGATAGGTAGTGTTATCAGTTGTTGATAGTAACATACGAAAAAAAGGAAATTTAAAAAGAAATTAAAATAATTGTCACTGTCTTACTGCACTGTAATAAATAAGAAAATTGCATTCTATGGAAACTAATAATTCTATTACTTTTTTCTTTTTTAATTGATTATATATCTTATATACACACTGGCATTTGACAAATACGATCGAAGTAATTGAAAATCGCATTATCTGTTATATAATTTTCCGCAACGTCGAATTTTGCAAATACTAACGCAAAGTCACCTTATCAGTGAAGAATAAATCGCGTTCTAATCACTGTCCTGAGGTTGTTATTAATAGTCACGGTGACTCATTCAATTTTTAATGTTTCATGTTTATACAATTCAATCACGAAAATTAATTGCTCTCTAATTACTCAGAAAAAAAATCATTTTTTTTTAAACCTTTCTTCCACCTTCACCTCGACATTGCAGAAAAAACGGAAGTAATTTATTAAACGAATAAATCTCTTTAAGAAAAAATAAAATCGTATAAGCAATAAATATTTCCTTCGAAAAGATCAAAATAAACTTCCGACTGAATCCCAATCTTAAAAATAGCCCGGAGAAACGCGGTCCATCGAGTTTTCCATTGGCGCCCGGAATTATTGACGGACCCGACGGATTTTCTGAATGAGAGGCGAGCGAAAAGTTCCTACGTGAGCCGCGGCGCCGCGCTTGAAGACATTCACGTGTCCCGGCAGTGACAGCCGTGAAATACGAGGCAAAAGCCCGCGACGGCCAAGTCGGCGGCTTTACGCTCCTTGAGCCTTCGGAAAAACACGGAATAAGTAATGGGCGCCACATCGCCCTTGTCCATGATTTTTCATAATTTCACTCTGCCTTCCATGCTCCCCATTCTGCTTTCTTCGCGCCGCGTTTATCGGACAATTACCACTCTCTCTATAATCGTTTTTTTCATACCACAATTTAACAATTTTTATCCGATAATTTTCTTAGGTAGTTAGTTATTTTTACACTCGATAATTTTTCTTGTTAGTTATATTTTAAGAAGACCTCATTTACTTTTTCTTGTACACTATATCAAGCTTGAATTGACCAGTTTATTAAGATCGTATATCATGAACCTATACAAAAATTAATATTTAAAAAAGTAATAAATTATTAGTGCAGTATTCGACTGTCACATTTATTCAGGGCAAAAAAGTCATTAATAGAATTAGTTGTTTTGCGGACCGAAAAAATGTGTCGACTAATCAATAAGTGCGCTTGTAATTCGCTTGAGCAAGCGCATTGTGCATAGAGCCGACCGACGGCAACGTGACCCCGGTGCAGAGGTTGAACTCGTCGGAGGAATACGGAAGCCAAAGCAATGGAATGCCGAGATCCGCTCGATTCTAGCCTCAATCATTTCCTTCCTCCTCTTTTTTCAAACGCATCATTTGTGCCTTGCATCCACTAACCTTGATTCGCCCGTGGCCTCAGGATCTTTTTCTTCCGAAAGTAAATTAAGTTTACGGCTTTTTTTAACATTGCCTTTTTCGCTACTTTTTTTTGTTGTATCGATAAAACTTTTGTTATAGAAATATTGAAATAGACACATTTTTAATGGTCGATAAATTGTTTTAATGATATTTTTTGTGCATAAAATATTTTTTATTTATTTTACTCCTATGGGTTACTGTTGTAATGTTTGTTTTATTAATCGGTCGGTCATTGAGCTTGAACTGTTCGGCTTTACCTCGATAATGTATTTTTAAATTAAAGCGATCGATTGAGATAATAATATGCGATAAAATGACTGGTAAAGTGGCTTATAGGTATACTTTATCATTTACACGAGTATTTAACTTTTAATCGTAAATTAATTGGAAAAATCAGAATTGCAAAAACAAAAAATTGCAATAGCTTAGCTTTTTATTTTTAAAAATTGATTCATCGCTAACAAGTAGACTGTAAGGATTAGTCATCACCTCTTACTGCAATTCCAAAAAAATGTTGAAATAAAAAGATTTATTTTTACTTTAACTATATCTAAGCATTTATAAATAATAAAAATCTCGTATATAATCCATTATTTATTTAAAATAAAATCTAATGATAGCTTAATTATAGCCTATTGCGATTTGGAACCAGAATCCTTCAAGCGAAAGAAAAGTAATTTTAACATAAAAAATAATGCATCGAACCAATTTATTCTGCAAACAAGACCCCCGATGCATATTACAATAATCGCGCAAAACAACGTCCTCTCGTAAATCGCGCAGGCCGCCCATTAGATAGCGCCGCATCATCGGTGCACGCGCACGATCGTCCGATTTTTAGCCCTAATTGAGTGTACACCACCGCGACTATCGGCGTTCGAGGTAAACTAAAAAAATAAAGGAAAATGAGGAAGGCGGGGTACAGTGCGCGGCTCGGGAAAAAGCGGCCGGCGAGGAAGGGCTTGCACTTCCGACATGCACGATCGGGCTGGACGTCGTCGGCGATCGACCGATCGATCCAGCGCCCGAGGCGACTCGCTCGCGGAAATTACGCGCGGCCTGGTTCTCAGAGCGGCGAGAGGCCCGCAGAAATAAGGTGCCAATGACGCGTGAAAGCTGCGAGAGCGCGGGGTACGGTATCTGGGCTAATAGTCGCGCAGTTTTCCATTGCGGCCCTTTTTATTAAAAAAAATAATAAAAATTATTGACAGCGACGACGGTAAGGTTTATGCCTTGCTAAGTGATTGGGCATTCCGCATAGGCAGTGGAGTCAACAGGCTTCTGGGTACTTGTGCAGATCGGTCCTTTTTTCGCGTTCGTGGATGCACTTCCGCTCTTTTGCTGTTGTAGCTATCCACGAAGGATGTGGCTTTACTTTGTAGCTGTGGTTCTGCGTAATAAGAACTTCAGGGAAAAATAAAACTTCTTTCTGATATCTTGGAATCTGTGTAATTATTAATAGGAAAGGATTAAAGCAAGTAGAATAAAAAACCGATAATAATAATTCGGTAGTTTGTTTCCTGAATAAAAAGCTTTTTATATTTAACTGTATTTATGTATGAAAGGTAGAGATTTTTCGTGAGTTAAATGTTTTTTTTTTGTTTTCTAAATATGCATCAAAATATATTACAATGAGTAACGCAGTAAAAAATAAAAAAGGAATTGCATTTATTTTTAGTTTATAAATTTAACTGATTAAACTAACTTTTATTAAAGTTAATTTTAATCATTTTATACAGGTTTTTTTTGACTTTCTCCAGTTAAAACAAATATTCATTCGTACGCAAATTTGCATTGCAAAATTCAAATCTTTCTTAGATGAATAATAATTATACCATTACCATTATTATAAATTCATTAAAAAATATTATCTTTATTAACGTAGAGTATGCCAAACATCTTAACTGTCAAATAAACGTCAGACATCGAAATTACTCGTCATCAAATACAAGACGAATTATTTTAATCACCTCTAAAGTACCTACGTCTTCAATCTGTCAATGCCGACGTTGCGCGCAACACCGTGAAATCCCGTAAAATCCTCTTAGCCACAATTTCACCATATTACAGAGTACTAAGGAAAAAAAAGGCGGCGGGATCGACGTCGTGCGTGTCTCATCCTCATCCGCGCGCCCAATCGTAAAAAGATCTCCAACGTCACGCCCACGAGCGCGCCTCTTATTAGAGCCGCACGCGACGGCCCCCGGAAAACGCGACGATGACGTCAGCATCGAGATCCGATAAATCGCCTCATTAGCTCGCACCTTTCTCTCACCTCCCATCTCTCGCAAAATCTCCCCCCGAGTCCCGTCATCGCGCACACATGTATATAGGAGGTAGATATAAGGCGAGCGCACACAGAGAAAATTGTTTTATTCAAAGTTAAGTTAAAAACAATTTTCTTTTCTCAAATATTGCAAACATTCAATCATTCAATTTTAATTTATGCTACTTATAATTATAATTTATTGTATCCACTGAAATTAATTTAGCACACGCAATTTATTATTTGAGTAATTTGATAAATAATAGGTTTTTCCAGAGTTTATTTATAGTGAAATGAATTGTATTTCAAAAATAATTTAATGCGTACTATATTTAATTTACCAATTCAACACAAATGTATAATGAAAGCATAAATCAACAAATAACTAGCTCTGGGATTTCCTATTCGAAAATTATATCGAATAAACTGTTCATTAAATCTCGTTTAGCTGGTTAACCCGACACATTCAATGTGGATTCTCTATTCGCATAATTTACTCGAAACTCCTAATTGCTTAATCGCATTGTGCACATTTTTAAATTAATATAATAAACTGAATAAATAATGGTCCCAATTGATTTCTATTGATTTCACCAATAGAATTTCTAAACGACGATCTATTATTACCAACATTGATGTCAGAAACTCATTGATTTCGTTGTATACCGTACCCGTCAGTTCCCGACCTAGCGAGTATCCTTCATTAATTCGCACAAAAACAACTATTATAAAACCTTCCTTCCGCGACGCGGCGCCTAAAATTACACCTCTAAAATGCAAATCCCCCGCGGTAGAGCAAATCTCCGACTGATTTTCATCGAGCAACGCAGCACACCGGCCGAGAGAGAAAAAAAAATGCACGAATAACCGAAGAAGCGCGATCCCCTGAATGATTCATGGGCGCGCGCGTAATAAAGCAGGAGTTGCGTAACCCACGTAAGGAGCGATGCGTATACCTCGCGAGCAGCGCGGAGAGCAGAGTCCGGCGGTGTGTAACGCGCGGCGGAGCGGCGATGGTCACGCACGCACGGGATCGGCGCTCGCGGTTCATTCACCTGCCGTGCCGAGCGGCCAGCAGCAGCTGATCAATGAAAAGTCGCGGTGCACGCGCATTCTAATGCCCCGGCGCGACCGCGACGTCGACGCCGGGGCTGCGCCGCAGGTTTCTCCTTAAGGCGCTGCGGCATCTCCGCAGCAGCCGTCGACGAGCAACGGTTTCTCTCTCTTGCTCTCTTGCAATTAAATGCATTAAGGGGCTGACGTATACCGACAGTGCATTTTTTCGTTTCGGGTATTAAATTTTGAGATTGACGAATGATTGGACTAGACGCTCATTCTGAGTTATAGCTTTAGAAGGGAGTATCGCAAAATTTCAGTAAATATGGTTCAAGGAATTAATTTTCGATTTTTTGCAAAAAAAGTATAGCGCAGAATTAAAAAATAATACGAACTTTTACTTTGCATAGATAATGGAACATAATGCACTTGGTTTGCATGTTCAAAGTTATATTTTACAAAATTTATATAGTAAAATTTCATATTCGTTATACTAATGACTTTTATTTTAAAGACTATAGTAATCATATTTTTCCTACGATTATTTTTTGTTAATTTAGCATTCTATATTTATCTCTACACCTCATTATTTTTAGTAGTGCGTCCTGTGATTAGTTACATTTGCACTGAAAAAAATGGTAGAGGAAAATTTACTATAATTTTTGGGGATGGAGGACAAACTTGGATAAAAATTACCATAAATTTTGTAAAAATTACAATTATTATCATAAATGTTTCTATAAGAATTGCAATTTTTCCAAAATTTATGGAATTTTTATCTCGTTTCAAGCATATCACATCTTCAAGAACAGTAAATTTTCCTCCATTATTTTTCTCAGTGTACGTCTCAATAGGTACTTGTGCATTTCAAACGAAAATGTAGCAACACACTATATACCGCTGTTGCATTCAGCACTGTTCCAAATCTACAATAACCGCAGAATTCCGAAAATTCCAGTTCGTCGCACCCGGCGTTCTAAATCCGCCGTGTCGTCGCCGATGACCCGAGCGATGATTTTCGCGAGTGTGCTCGAGAGTTTCCACGTCGCGCGCATCCCACACCCGCGCGGTCCAAGAAAACAAGCGAAAAGATGAAGTTAGATAGCCCACGTCACCGCGAGGAGAAAACGAGAGTCGCGACGCCAGGAAACCCGGTGCAAATTCCGCCTCGGCGGTGTACAAGTGCCGCCGAAATTGGCGGTTCTCCAAAAAGCTCTCTCCCTCCCCCTCCCTCTCTCTCGGACTCCTTCTCGGGCCACTCGGCGGCTATCGCATTCTCGGACTCGGCCGTGCGACGCGCGCGACACGCGGATCGTCCGATCGCCCCTACTCTTCGGATTCGAGTTTTCTTTTTAGCGAGCGATGCTCCTGCGGCCTCTTCTTGCATTATTCAATGCTGGAGAATTTCTATTTTCGCTGTCAGCCTGCCAGGAAGGCGCTGTTGCCTCGCCCCGGCTCTTCGCGACGAGTATCAGCTCCAAAGTCCACGATGAGACAGTGTGTTTTATGCACTGCGATACGCGCATTGCACATTTTTTTTAAGCGCTGAAATTTAAATTGAATTATTCAGTGTTGTATATACGGTTACAGGTGCAGTGTAACAGTTTTTCAGGGTCTTAATTGGGATTAACGCGAGAACGAGTAATTTGGTCACGTACTAAATGCGGAGGCTCGGAAATTCAGTTTCTATGAACCTGTTTTTTTTTCGGCTTTTGTTCTTGTTTTGGATCGTTACTGGTGCGTTCACCTTTTGCTTCGCTGTATGTGCAGTAATGAATACGCAGGTTGACGAGTTGGGTACGCGTTGCATTCGCAGCGTAAATTAAGAAAAATAAAAAGCAATGAAATTTATATCTCTCAAAAAATTAAAATACTCTCTTTAAAAAGCAATGCTAGGATTATAAAAAAAAGCATTTAAATTAGATCAATTTGATCGATTAATGGGAATTATTGATTGGATGGCGCTAAATTGCAATAAGTTTTGTTGAATGAATTTCTTATTTCAGTTTATTAATCATAAGAGAATTTTTTGTTTATTTAAGTAGATTAAGTAATCATTAAGTTTTAAAATTCACCAATTTCTGCAAAATTTATATATTAAATAATTTTGTAAATTACATTACAACATAATCTTTGTCTATTATGTTTTGAGATAGAATGTAAATTAAAAAGTAGTAGTGCCTTTATACGAAATAGAAAATGTTCATTAATAATAGAATATTTTTCGAAATTTGCGCTTTACTATAAAATATTCAAAATAATTGTAATTACCTACAATTTGATAACCTAATAGTACAAACCGCAATCACAAAAATGATCAAACTCATTAATCCAAATAGGCATAAATTACATTACCCAAGATTCAATATAAAGCCATCGCTGCAGCAGCCGTAATTAAGCGGGTACCGAACAAAAATCCAGACAACGAGCGCCGCGTCCCAATTAAAGAGTCGGGTGACATTTTTTTCCCGCGGGCACTTTTCTCTCCCCGTAAAGAAAACACCGGCGAGCCGCGTAGACGTTTAATTAATGGCCGCGCGCGGCGTGCGATTGAACAATGCAACTGCCGCGCGATCGGCCGAATTAACCTCGCTAAGCAGCGAGGCGTCCCGTAATTACTAATTACGCGGCTCGCAAGGACTTCTTTCCGCGCGTCGCTCTCTCGGTCAAGGTGAGAGAGACTCTTCACGGGGAAATAAATATGGACGTGCCGACGCGTCGCTCCGGCCGTGCGTCAATTAAGCGGCGAGGCCCGGACGCTTTTTCCTTTCGGGACGCGATGTTTTATTTCGACCCACTGGTGGATCTGTTGAACTGGAATAAATGCTTGATGAAGCGAGGTGCTGGTTGAACGGTGGCGCCGTGAATTCGAAGGTATGTAGGTGAAAATTGTTGGAGGTAAAACAGATTTGTAGGAGAAGTAAGTTGAGATTGAAAGTTAAAAAGCTGCATTTACGGCTGCCTGGTAGATTATTTTAATTGGGGTTGTAGTTAATTCTTATCCAATTCGAAAGTTTGTAAATAGTTGGGAATAGTCGCTAATAAAGTATGGATTTTTAACTTAATTGAATGTACGTATTGGACAGTACAAGAAATGCAAATAAAAATTCACATTTTATTTTTAGCTTGTACCATCACTCGAGATGAAAGATTAATTATTCAGTTTCCGAAACTGTCATTCATCACTTTTATTTCCAGTAGTTTGGCTGTATATTTCATAACCACCCAGAATTTCTTTTTAGCCTAAAGGTTCGAAACAGAATTCAACACAACGTGAACCGTACCGTACATCTAATCTAGACCTATCTAAGCCATTCCTTCAGGCGTTTCGTGCACACCTTACTTATTGCAAAAACAGAATCGAATTTAAGCGTACCTGATACATAGAAATTCTAAAAATTTATCTTTTATAATGATGGATTTTTTAAAATTGTTGTAGAGATTGCCATCTAGTACCACGTGTTAGGCAATTTTCACATGGAAGTCTGAAGTGTTGTCTGTCTACACTCGACCTTTATCTACTTAATTTACAAAGATTTAATCTACTCTTTTATCAATTGCAATTCCTATTCTTAAAATAAGTATTATATAAATGTTTCTTTTTATAATCTATATATTAAAATTGTTTTACCAAAAACACACATTTTTCTAATTTCAACCTTAATATCTGTGTCAAAAGTATTGCTCGGTTAAGTGCGTTACTTGACAATTTCAAATGCCTCCCAGCCCTCGATAATTAATTCGGAATAAAGACCGAAGCGTGAATTGGTCATTATGCAGATGGGAGGGAAAAAAATAGTTGGAGGCGCGCTGCAATAGAAAGTAATTAGCGGGGCTCGGATGACGGTATTGTGCGGGTAAATAACGAGGAAAGCCGCCGGTTCGGTCGCCGCCGCAGACTCCGCCGCGCGTCGTCCGCAAAATCGGCTATCGGAAATCGATATTCCCGTCTGACTGGCTGAAGAAAAGCAAAAATCAGCCGCGTACGGCGCCTTTCTCCTCGATTCTCTCCTCCCCGCCGACGGCCGTCCCCTGTCATCTGTACGCCGCTGTCCGAGCTATTAAAAAAAAGTCTCGCGCGCGTCTATGCAGCGTCGCTGTGAAATTTTAAAATGTTATTTACGTCCTTTCTTCGAGAGCCTGCGAGTCTTGTTGATCGATACGTGATTCTTTTTTAATAAAGTTTTATTTTTCTTAATATCTCAAATAAATAAAATTTAATTTTCATGGATGGTCAATTAATTACCCTGCATAGTATATTATAAATTTATTAAAATGTTATTCTTATAGATTATGGCAGAGAGAAAAATATGAGTAAATGATAATTTAATGAATATTATTTAGGTATATACTTTAATTAATATAAGTAAAGTGGATGCACTCATAAAAATTTATTATAAGTTAATTACAAATTTATTTGATATCTTTTTTTAATAAATTTGAACCCGTATATCTGCTTTAAGAAATTTAAATACCTATAAGCGTATACCTTTATGTAATATACATGACATTCAAATGATTTACATAATTGATTGTATAACAATAAAACAAAACAACTCACATGCATAATAGTTACTACATGCATAATTAAGTCTAGTAACTATTGAAAAGCTAATTTAAAAGAATGCGTTCCTCGTAGCTCAAGAAAATTCTACTTTCCTCCTCAATCACCCACCTAATTACGGTATGAATCATCTATCAAATCTATCAATTACATTGATGTATTATTATATGAATTACACATTGATTTAAAAAAAGGTTCAAAATTTCAAGTTAAAAAAGGATATTCCTTCCAATAAAGAGGCCGACTGATAAGCGTTTGTTACACAGGGGGGTTAAACGTCTCTCTCGTACCTCTCTCCGCGCGGTCGTTCTACCATACACTAACTACAGGCCGGTCGGTGAATGCCTCTCGGCCGATGCAACGGCGCGCGCCGGCCATTCACTTCGCTCCACATAACTTCATTGTGAGGCGCGCGAATCTGTATACTTACCCGCGCGGAGGTACTACCTCAGCCGCACTCCTCGAAATTCGCGCGGAAATTTTTTTTTCTTTTTAAGCGACCCCTACGTTCAACACCGCGGGAAGCGCGTGAAGTCGTAAAAGAGAGTAAACGAGCGGGAATGGGTGTTCGCGGAGTCGTAGAAAGTTTCCGCGGGGTGTCTAATGCGACTACAAGGTCGCGCAGATGAGCGGCACAGAAAGAAAAGTGGCTTTCTTCGACTCGCCGTTTTACTTATGGAGAGATATCTGTATCCTACTCCTTAAATATTTTACGAATGAACTTTTGAGGATGAAACTGTAGAACAGCGAGATTAAAAAGTTTTAATAGGGATTTAAATTACTTTCGAGAAGCAATTGAAGAAATGTAGAGCGAGTTGTCAATGAAATGAAGATGAAGTGTTTTTTGTAAAATGCATTTTCTTTTTAGTTTTTACTTTGAAAAATTGTTTGCCTGTATTATGTATTGAGGTTGTAGGTAGTACAGAAAATGGATTTAAACATTTTTTTATAGAAATAATTAGCAAACAAAATTAAAGATGATGCAAAGATTAATAGTTTATAAAAATTGCTATTTTATTAGTTTACAAGTCTCTTCATAATAAAAAGAAAAATATGAATTTTACTTTAAAATAGGAAAACATTATGAAACTGTGTATGAGTATTAATTGATAAGAGAAAAAATTTATAATACCTTACGTAATTGTCGTTTGATTTCAACTGCACATAGTTAATAGTACATTTCCTTTAAAATGTCTCGTATTTGTAACTTTGCTTACAAAGTGCGTAACAAGATTTCTTAAAAGCAAAAGTTTCATTCAAATGCACCTATAATTTTTTTTCTTAAAATTGCGAAGTAACAAGGCTGCCTTCATAAATTATTAATTTTCTCTTTTCTCTTATGTCGTTGGCTTTCTATTTCTTTTAGAATAATAATCTACAATTTTCCGTCGAGGTCCTACAATGATAAAATGTTTAAAACACTTTCTTTTTGTTTTAGTAACACATTTTTACCGTATCTCATAAAAATAAAAACAAATTTTAGTTTTAATACAAACTGAATTTGTGTCTTTCTTTATGTTTCAGGTATGTACATTGAATACTATCAATGATTCTATTTTCACGAAAAGATTGTATTTTCAAGAAAAATTTGTAAGTATAATAGTGTAATGCAGCTTGAATATTTGACACGTTTAATCTTTAATCTATCGTAGAATGAACTTTTTGTTTAATAAATCAATTTTTTACGGTTAACTTAACACTTTTGCATGATTTATTAATCCGGGGAAGAAAAGTAAAGGAATCGTAAAGTACGTTATGCAGGTCACTTGGAATCTCTCGGCGATACTCAATAAGCTTTTTGCGACATAATTTCTGCGCTCTCATTGCTTATCCAATCGTCAAATGTATTCCTGGGTAATAAATTTAATCCTGGATTAAATGCGCTTAAAAATTTGAATATAGAGCGAGATAAAATCTCTTTTTCTACTATTACTATGCCTTTTTAAACTGCTTTAAATTTCCATTCGTGATTTTTAAATTCAAAATGTTTTTTTGAGAAATGTATTTGTTGACACTGCTATCCTCGCGGTTATTTTTGCCGAAAATATTGCTGAAAAATTCACGGGTGAATTTCGCGTTTGCAAAGCTGGCAGAACAATGGCCTGCAGACATATTTTCCCCGTCGGAAGAAAAATAAAAGTTCAGCCGGTGTCTCAATCTAAAGAATCAAAGAGCTGGCAAAAAATTTGCGTTCTCATCTCTTGCCAACTTTTTTTTCCCGATAAACTTTATATCGAAAAACTTTAACGTCCACGCGCGACCTATTTTAATCTTTTGCAAAATTTAACAACTTCGCTCGTTAATATTTAATGCTATATTTCACTTTTCGCGTAATCGCGCGTCGCGCTACTAATCAAACTTACAAAAAACGTAATTTTTTTATCATACCTCTTACACAAAGTCCATGTAATATTCATAATAAATAGTAGAAAAATAAGAGTCATTAGAAAATTTCTCATTTATCGTCAAGAAAACTTCATTAGTTAAGCGATTGCAGCGTGAATCCGAAGTGCATAAAAACGCCACGCGTGTACGCAGTCCCTTTTTTTGTCGCGCGAGGCACGATTTTCTCCTCTCGTTCTCATTTCACCGCGACCCGTCAAACTTGCGATCTCGAGCAATAAATTTAATCGCGCGCCAGGCTCAATGGGCTTTTCGGATTTGGACGGTTGTAAAATGCACTCGGTAGTGGATAAAACCGCCGCGATGAAAAGAGGGCTGCTTACCGCGAGTTTTTCCTCGAGCTTCTTCAAGCTCGTAATCTCGATGTGATATATTGAGATTTGCGACGGCAAACGCTTATACCGAAGATCCGAGGCATATTACTCGAGATTCTATTGAATGTTAAGAAAATCTCGATTTGTTAAATAAAATTTAGAATAGATGTAGAAGTAATGAATTTATAAAAAATTGAAATTGTTCTGGACTACATGCATTTTTTTAAATTTCAAAGTGAATGGAATATACTCACCAATGTATATATAAGGAGTATGTAAGAAGCGAAGTAAAATTTACAATTACAAAAAGAGCCATTGTGCAAGAAAAAAATGAACACAACATTTTTTTTCTCCGCGCGTATTATTTTACCAATTTTTTATCCTTATCAACAAAATGATCGCGGGAGAAACATTTCGGTATACATTTAACGCGGACGCGCCGAAGTTCCAAACTCGGAAATAAACTTGGTGCCGATAAGACCGCGTCGCAGCCCCGAAAGATCGAAAGTAAACAAGTGTACGTATCTCTGTGGGAGCAATAAAATTCCGTTGGCGAAGTCGACACAGATATGAAAACGGCGGCCCGTTTATTATATCGAGAGATGAGCGGGAGACACGCGAAACACGTAGAATCTCGCGGAAAGTGGGTTACGTTCGAGAATGAAACGGCGACGGTCGAGGTCCCCGCGGCTTCTTCGATTTTCTCCGGGCCGTTCGCCGCCAAGTGCCGATTCATTAAACTCTCTCTCTCTTTCTCTCTCTTATCTGCCTCTCTCTTTTGCTCGTTCCTCGCGAGTGGACTGTGTATTGTACAGCTGGCACCGATGCGATCCCGTCCGCTATTTTATTTTTCATTTATCTCCCGACAAGTGCATACTCGGCTGAGTGAGAGCATCCCATTTTCGGTCGCATCGACCCTCTTAAAGGCGGGTTTCTGGCACAGCTTGCCGACGGATCGTTTGGAATTTGCTTTAAATGTAGTACGATTGAACCATCAAGTAGCTTTGTTTCAACGGTACTTTAATAATTTATTTTTTAATCTGTACTGATGAAACAGAATTATGAACCCTCTACATATGAAGGAGAGAATATTCATTTATTTATCTTTAAAAACCATCATTCACTTATAGAAAAAGTGACTTATAATGTAAAGTAAGTGAATAATTCACTCTTTCGACGTGAATTTCACACTTTTGTAGTTAGAGAGAGAATTATATATAATTGAGAAAGTTTTGGAATTTGGTATTTAGTATTTATGAAATAGTTGTAGTTTTTAATTTCTATTCTAACTCAATTAAATCGCAACCCATGAAAGGCTCTAAAACAGTGATTTATCGCGTCGTAAATTGCAAGAAACCCGCGCGACAATGTAGATGAGTTATTTCTTCTACTTTGCTAAAATGAGTTTAGTCACTCTGTAGCTGAGGAAATTTATAGTAGCAATTCAAGTATTTTAATGTCGCTCTATTATACGTAGTAAAATTTCTTCGCAAAATATTTTACTACATATATATGTAACGGTGATGTTGATTGAAACATGAAAGTACCTGTCTGTAATCAGCTAGAAATTTTTCATTCTAAATTTTGTTTCACACAAATTATTAAAAAATCTGTCGGATCAAATGTTTACTTCCATTAAATCCGTATTAAAGAATGGGAAACTTTTCTGATTCACTTAACCCTCATATTTCATACCAAGTATAATCTCCTCACGACTAAAAGATAATTAACGCGATAAACTTTGAAAAAAATGTCACTTAATTACCACTTTGTCAACAAACGAGTAATTAGAACTCCGAAAAAAAATACCCGCCCACTCGTTCGATCGCAGCCTCGCAATACTATTACGCGACGTGCAATATCTCCCCTCGCAATCTCCCACCCAAGAATCCCTCGCAACGCCGCTCGTACGATCAGCTGTGAAAAAACCCAAGAAGGAACACATCCCCCTTGTCATCGCGAATTCCCGATCGACAATGCGGCCCAGTGTCGCAACGCGAAATTCCCGGGCGATGGATCGGCGGACACGATTTCCCGGGCGTCCGCGGGAGCGAAAAATCATTAGCGGCGGGACAATCGCGCGTGTGTATACACAGCGACAGTCGCGCGAAGCGGTTAGAAAGGCGCGCGGCCGAATGGAAAATGAGCCGGCTCGCTCTCTTTCTCCGCGCGCGCGGCGAAAAAGGCCACGTGCGAGCGCGCGCGCGCGCGCGGGAAAGTCGCTCGCTTTTCTGTACGCGCGTAGAAGGCAGCTGCGACTGATCGACGCTGGAAAAGCGAGTTTGGCCGGACCGCGGAATGCGACCTTACCTTTTCATTTTTCGTTTTCCTCGGCGATTATTTGCGCGGACGGCGAAAGGTGCGGTGCCCGATCGTCGCGTCGCCGACTTTCGCGGGTTTAGTGGGCACTTCTACCGGTAATGATGCATGGGTTGTTTAAGGAGGATATAGGATGTATAGGTTGAGTGTAGAGAAGATCTAAGTAGAAGTAGACACTGTTTTCGAAGATACTTTATTTGGATATTATACTGAGAAAAATGTTTTAGATTAATTTACAACAATTGTAGTAAAAATTGTTATCTTTTATAGTAAAAATTACTATTTTTTATAGCAATTTTCTGTCTAGATCGAGTATATCCCCTGGTAATTATAAAATGGCAAATTTTACTAAAACTTTTTCTCAGTGTATAAATGAACATTGCATTGACATATCGTTTAATGAAATAATAACAAGATTTTATGTAATCAAAGCAGGAAAAATACATTTGCTTTTTTAGGTACCATGTTTTATAAAACTCTATCTACTGGTGCGTGCGTATATTGAGGAAATTTCGATAATTCATTGATTTTTGCAATAATAAAATGAGTCAGGAGTCTTTTTATAGTTTATTGTCTCATCGCCGGCTGTTCAGAGGTTGTTTGCGATTCAACGTGATTGTTTATTTGGATTGGAGTATTGAAAGAATTGGGGAAAATTCCGTAATACTTGAATTAAGATGAATAGATTTTTAATTTTCAATGGTTCGACATACGTGAGTAATGATTTTTTTAGAATGTTTTAGATTATGTAATTTTGTTTTGATATTCTATTTAATACATATCAGAAAACCTGCAATTCTACTTATTAATAAATGAGCTAAATTATTTTATAATCATTTATTTTTATATGATTACAGTGACCTGAAATTAATATAACTATATCTATCCTACCCAACAATTTCTTGAAATATCTGCAATTTAACTGAACTAAATCGGAATTTACTTTTTTTACTCATTTAAAGTCGATAACCTATTTTAAATCAACCCAGATCGTAAACAAGACATAAATATTGACAACGCATAATAATTATATTGAATAGATTAGAAACTGTATTAATTTCCCTTACTTTTTGTAAACAGTAAAGGAGTAACATATCGATCGATAAAAATTGCTCAACGCTAGAAAGTGTTTAATGAATAGAAACTCGTTCCTCTTTCCATCACATCGATTCGCTGGTTTGCCCTCGCGCAAACTGTTTCCTGAAGACAAAATGACAATTAGCTAAACTACTTGTTTCGACGTTAATTTCAAATAATTATTCCATGCCATCATATTAACTCTCATTTACTAAATTACCATCACAAGCAATCATTTTAATTTTAAATGTCATTTTACCTTAGCCCTACAGTCACTATAATTTTATATGCGGTGCATTAAATACCAATTTTTATAAAATTTTTTTTCTTCGCGCAAAAATAATTTAACCTTTAAAAAAAAATCCCAAATCCAAACAACCAGCTTAAATCAAAATCTTCAATATCCAACGCAATCATCCGGGAAATCCCCCGCCGAAAAGCCGATCTCACCGTCCCACGAGACGATATCCGGCCGCGTAAGTATACGAAAGTGCAGCTCGCACGCAGCCGGAGCTCAATTTCTCCTCCGGCTGTTCCGTCGAAATAAAAAAAAAACCCGGCGGCGTCGCTAATGTATGCGCCGCTAATCGTCCTCTTCCCCCGCGGGCCGTCGCATCTCTCTCCATCGCGCGCCGCGAGCGTACCAGAAGGCGACGGAACGTCGGGCCGCCCCGCGTTTCTCGTTTCGCGAATCTGGAGCGTGCGAATCGCCACTGTAATTGACACGTCTTTGGGCTCTAATAGATGCCATTCGCCTATTTCGTAACTTTCACCGGGTACCCCGCAGCGAGATCGGTCCCGCGGGTGGCGCGCGCGTACACCTGCCTTTTGATTCGAGCGCTTACGTACAGTGTAGTTTCTGGTACCTGCTGTACCGGGTCTTACGCGGTGCGAGTCTAAGTAGTGACTAATTGAAACGAACGTTTCCGAGGTGTAGAGGTAATACGTGAGCTGAAAATCATAAATGTTGGATTAAATAATTTTAACGTGCGCTGCGGGCACGAAGCATAGTGTTTATATAGAGATATATATAAGTGTAATATTGAATCGTTGAATTAAACAGAAGCTAATTTCAGACCCTTAAACATTACAGTTAGCATTGATTTATTATGTACAATAATTTTATATATGTTAATAAAAGGAGCAGTAAAAAATTGAGCAGCAATCTCTATAGTTAAATGTAAATTACGATTCTTAAATCGAAAATTTCTACTAATTGCAAGTAATGGAAATAGATTGTTAAACAGTTAGTTAAATAATTTAGAAAGTGTATTCTTGTGCTTCATTATTTACGTGATTATCACTGATTACGAAAAAAAACATCCGATTGCTTGCAGCCATTTCAATCGAATGTCACTAAAACTACAATTGGATTGATCTTCACAGTATGCTTTTACTTTCGTATTAAGAATAGTACTTATTCACAGTTTACCCTCGACGGAACATTTAAGCGCAACAGCCCGACATCGCGCCCCGCACTCCATCCCTCGAATTGATTCTTATCACCCGCTCAAATCCGTGTCCGCGCCGCTTTCGCTCGCGTGCAAGGCGTCGTAGCATTCGAAATTCTCCTCCGGGGGTCATTCGAATTCCGCCGGGCGTATGTGCGCGCGTGATTTGGGCAACTGCTTAGGCGCGCGCGTGGGCGGCAACGGGCCATTACGACACACCGTCCATGCCCGGGATTATACCGGTGGCACGCGTCTCTCAGCGGTGCTGCTACACCCACTGCGACGGGGAAAAAAGTGAAAGTAGTCCCCGGGGATCCACGCGTCGGGAGCAATTAGCATCGGGAGCTCCGCGGTCCCTTCCGGTGCGTGGGTGGAGCGACCGGAGGTGGGGGGGACTATATTGCGCCGCGGGAATTTCGGTGGATCACGATGAAGCCCGGATTATTCGGTTGGGCCATCGCTCGGTTTTAATGAGCCTTCGGGAACGGTACTCGACGAGACTCGGGCTTCCAGAATTTTTTGGTCGTGCCCTCGCCTTTTTTATCTTTCCGCTTAGATCTGGCGCGTTAACGAAGCAATTAAGCCTGGGTTTGTTCTTGATATGGTCGTGGATTTTCGGGCGAGGAATTTTCTGTGCGGTTTACGGTATTTACTGGAATTAAGGCGTTTTAGTGGAAGACTGTAGAGTGATTCGGTGTACTTATTTCAATATTTTTACATCGCGATGAGTGTGAAAAAGATGATCTGTTTATGGGTAGTACAAGCAATTTAAATGTTAATAAAAAGAATGTGTAATTCAGTTAGTTTAGATTTAATAGCGTGCATTTCCTGCATGCACATTTATCTGAAAATTTATAATCGAGTACGAAAATAATTGCTGCCGTTCAGTATAACGACGCGTTCAAACTTTAAAATAGTATGTAAATCTACAAATAAAAACCTGCGCACAAAGTTATACTTATAAATAAATTGCGAACTCGGCCCAAAAAAGTTTGCTATATTATACGAGCGCTTGAATTATTTAAAGGCATCGTCGTTTCTATATAACAATCACGTTGCCAAGGCAGCTAATATTTAGTATAATAACTAGTATTCCTGCGTGCCCTCTCCAGCCATGCAAACTCAAAATTTTCACGGAGGTATCCTCGCGATTCCACCGAACCAACGGCGAAAAATCGCTTCTCGTAATTAAACGTTAAGCCGAACCTTTTCATATTCTCAAAAAGGATTCTCCTTTCCTCCAGCGGCGCCGCGCACGTAGAGGTCTAATTGAGAGGAGAAACGGCCGATGCCGGCGATATAGCCTACCTCCCCCTTATTTCTCTATTTCCTCTTTTCTGGCATGTTTGTCGATGCCTCTCTCTCTTTCTCTTTCCCGCTTTATCTCTCTCTCTCCCTCGCCGGACGGAAATACGCTTGGCGAGGTTCCTGGAGGAGAGTAGCATGTGCGCGAGCGTTCAACTCGCTTTTCAAGGCGAGCGCCGTCCCTCGGCTATCCTGCCTACTTGCGCGCACATTAATTCCAGCGTGACCTTAGGCCGCGCGCGCGAGGAGGGAACGAACCGTTGCTCCACGGAGGAGGGCCCCGCGCGCGCTTTCGCGCGGAGGATCCGCGGAGTGAGACCTTACTCGTGCGGCTTCTTGCTCGTGCTCGAGCTCTTGGAACTTTTTATTCTATTCGATTTTTTTTTTGCTTCGGTGGAGAGTCGGTCGCGTAGCGCAGTTGACTTCTTTTTTTTAAGGGAATGAATGAGGTCTGTGTTTAATAAAGAATTGTAATGTTGAGTAAGTGATTGTGGACGAATTTTATTTCACATATGTTTACTTGGAGATGATGGAAATTGTAGTTGAATAAAAGAAAATGTTGAGTGCATAAGAGATAATTAGATGCTTGAAAGAATAAAGGATTAATTGAGAATTCTATTTGCGTACTTTTTTTCTCGTGTTTAGTATTAACAATACTATCGTGTGATGAATCCATGTCAGACGTATATAGGGTCCGCAGGTGTAACATTAGATTTTACGTGATACGTCCATTAGTTCCGCATGACTGATGCTAGCTACTTGTAGCTGGAGTCGTAAGTCGTAGCATCTAAAATCACTAGATTGATTAATCGGAAATTCGACAAGGTCGCTCGTCAAAGGATAGTTGTGCATAAAATTTCTCAGAGGATTATAAAATCTTTGATATTTCATCAATTTTTCACCAGATAGTATAAATAAATTATCACAATACAAATTAATTTGAATAAATAATAAAATGTTTAAGGTAATGAAGAAAACAAAGAAAATCTCAAAATAATTATATTTTCATAAATTTCTTAATTTAAACATTTGATAAACAGAAAAAAATGGAGACATTTTAATTGACGAGTTAATCTTAATATACATGATTAATGATTTAAAAATTAAACCTAAATTTCTTCATGTTCATCAACCCGACTGTATTTCCTTACCAGTCGCCAAAAGGCGCCTCTCCTTCGTATATCACCAGCACACCCCCATCGTATCATCTGCTTCTTCCTCCTCGCCTACGCAATCGTCGTTCCAAAAAAAAAACGGCATAAAAATCTGCGCGTAGGCACGCAGGAATTCGGGACGAGCTGCTCTCGACCGCGGCAGGTTCCTCCTCCTCTCGTTCGGCGGGAAGGTCGAAGGTGAGAGAGAAAGAGAAAGAGAGAGAATCCGTTAGGCCAGGCGCGCGCGCTTGCGCTTATTACGCTCGCGGGGGACTCGAGGCGAAATGTGCCGTCGCTCTCTCGAGCGCCTCCGAAGAATGGCCGGGCCGAGATATCGGCCGCAGATACGCTGCACCCACGAAACATTCCTCTTCTCTCTCCTCCCCCGCTGGCCAGTTTCCCTCCGCGACTACTATTTTTTTTTTCGATTGTTCGGTGCTTCCGATCGAGGAGTCCCCTCCAACTTTACTCGCTTCAGGGAGAAACATACTCTTTAAAAGTTGAAGTGGAAAAAAGTAGTTTCAAGTAAATATTTCTTTAAGAAGTGCCAATTTAATCATTTAATTGAATCGACTAAATATTTTTCTGAAACTACTAAACATATTATTAGTAGAAAATTACCCACATATTGGTAACTTTTCGCTACAACGTCAGTCTGTGCTCATTTTTCTAAACAGTTTAGTAATTTTTACTAGAAGTTCTTCTCAGTGTGTGTCATCGTTCGATTGTATCTACAGCCGAGGATGGTCATTGCCTGGACGCGGCGCTCGGTGGGACACTTTTGTCGTTGGGATGATGAGCAGCCCGGGGGATCGATGAGAATGCGCCTTCCTTCGAGGCGCCCGATAAAGAGGTGGCTTTCAACAAGTCTCCCTGGCACTTTGCTCCCCGCCGTTTATTTTGACGATCGACGCGGCGAATCTCACGTTTTTATCGACTCTGCAATTGCCGCGGATATCGAGACGGCGCTAATCTGACTCATGCTTATCGCTTTATCGCCGGAGCCTGATTGTGCCCGTCGAAGAGAAACGGCGAAAATATTAATTAAGCGTTGATGTATAAATAACTTTCAAGGCGTGTTCGTTTATTAAAACATCAATTATATAGAATTTGTTGATTGAATTAGCGATGATTGATGATCTCTTTCTTAATAAGCGATCTTTGATAAACAATATTTTTTTTAATGTTACATATACTATTTTCGAAACTATATTGATTGTAATAACAGTTAAATTGAAATAAGTGACAAGACGGGATTTAATTGTATTGAACGATTTTCTTCATGCCATATTTTATTAACTATTCAAGAGTCGTATAAAATCAGAACGAATACTTTTTTACTTCTCAAGTGCACAAAACAACATAATAATTACGTAATAATCGCCTTATTAACTACTAGATAATAATTGACTTAGCATCCGAGTGATCTTTTAGACATCGCCTTTTCAGTCGACGACAATGTAGGTTTCAATTTCAATTAGTCACAGTGTCGAAAAAATTTCGTCGTCGCGTGAATACAAAAGCGAACGCACCATAAAACAATACTCGCGGTTAGGTAACGTTTTTTTGGTAGTCACCTGGACCTCTCCGTTGCAATCGATGCACGGCCCATTATCATCCGTCGATTTCTCGCATACCGATCGATTCCTCGCAGGCGCATTTGAATTTTGGAAAGCCGAGGTTAATGCAACTTCCGAAGGCGAAGGCTGCGTGGATGGCGAAACGCGAGTCACCGAGGAAACTGTCAATTCCAAAGACTGCGCGCACCAATTTTATTGTGCAAAAGGTCGCATTTAAATTTAGACGCAATAGTACAGTCATCGATTGTTTATGCAATACCTATCTCGCTCAAAGATACGTTAATATGGAAAGTTTACGGAGAGAATGGTTCGATAAAAATTACTGTTTTTAGTAACCTACAAATCATGCAGTCATCTGGTTGATAAGAATTACTAATCAATATTGTAAAAAATACTCAAAAAATTGTAATTCTTACCACGTTTATGGTAATTTTTATCAATTTTTGAGTAATTTTTACCACTTGATTTGAACATACTAACTACATGGAATTTTTTTTAAAAATATGAGAGTAGTACATTCTCTTTTTAACAATCAAACTGCACTTTACCTATTTCGTGACATTTACATTTCCTGGAAACGATAACGAAATGTTAAATATTTCCACGAACCGTTAATTTCGAGAGATATAATATATTTTCATCGAGGACTGCATGCCATCGGGAAATCTTTTCGCAGAAAATTCGTCGATTTGCTAAAATCGCGCCTTATCCGTTGCAATCGTATTGAACGATCTCACGCGTGGGCCCGTGAATGCCGCGGAATCGAATCGAAGTGCACGCATCGACTCATTAAATCAGGCGATAAGGATCGATACAAACAACCGACACGCGCGCGCGGAACCGGGGCTGCACGCACGCTCGGGCTTATGGCAATTAAGAAAAATCGCGAACCATTCGCAAGGAACACACCTTATAAAGCGTTATTCAATAAATTCTTGGGCTATGGAGTTGGCGATAGTGATCTGCGTGCGGATCGAAAGGGAAAAACCAAATACCGCCCGTAATGTCAAAATAAGCTATTTATGCAGCATTGAGCATTTAGGAGCACTGAGACGGCTGGCGAGCCGATCGTTATTACATCAATTCAGGTCGTTAAATTGATCTGGAAATAGAAATGATCATTTTTAGGTTGTGTCGAATCATTTTTTTAACTGAAAACATATAGATACTTTACAGGTTTTCATTAAAAGCGCGTTTAATTCATAAAGTAACATTTTAATTGAATCATAACAATATTATTTTTATCTTTATTGTCGATCTATTTATTCATTTATGAAAAGAGCAAGCAATGATCAATAAAGAATTGGAGGACATTCTTTTGAATTAATTGTTAGGTAAAAAAATAAGTAAATAATTTCATCGAACAAGAACAAAGGCAAAAGAAGATTTACAATAGTCACATTGTAATGTATCCATCAAGACAGAAATTTTGAAGACACTATTGTCATTTTTTCAGCAATGACAAATAAGTAAACAATTTCATCGTACAAAAACAAAGGCAATAGAAGATATATTTATTTATGGAATATCAAAACTAAATAATAAATAAAAATTTAATTATTCATTATTATTTATTCTAAATAAGACATTTTTTAATCTCGTCTTATCTAATCTCGCATTAAATTCTCCAAATTCAGTTAAAGAAATTTCCAAAAATCAGCAGAAACCGCGAGCGTATCTTAAAGGCGGCGTAAAACACGAGCCGTAACCAAATCCACGCCGACTTCCGATATAGGCCATCTAAGTATCTCTCTTGGGCCTTATCGCGTCAATCCGATCGAGCTCGCTTGCACACTTACGTAAGCGTATCTCCCGCGGGCTGGGCTCGCCATTTCCAGACACACCTGGCGCGCGCGCACACACACACACCCTGCTACTCTTGATAAGGCACATTCCCTCCCTCTCTATTTCTCTTTCTCTCTTTCTCTTTCTCTCCCCTTCTCTCTATTTCTCTCAACGCGCACGAGCGAAAAGTGCGGGGCTCGAATGCCATTATCCGGGGGAGCGGAAAAGCCGAGAGTCGACCCACATCGCGCGCGAGCTGTCGCTCCGATTCTTTTTTTTTGCAGCGTGGGATGAATGCCCGGGAATGCCGAGAGGAATTTCGGCGACTGCCTTTCGGATTTTTATTGGGCGCCGTTTCCAGCGCTCGCAGGACTTTTGCTCGCGGTGAAGTGTGTATGGGGACGAGGAGACGCGGAGAAATGTTTGTTTTGATGAAAGCTGGGTAATAGCGCGGTGTGCTTTAGATGCGAGATTTTCTTTTGCATTATGCTGATGAGCGATAAATAAAAAAAATGATTTTGTTTACCAATCGAATGTGGGTGGATGCTCGCGGACGGGGAATTGAATTTTGTATCTCATCGATATTTTTAAGCTTGAATGTCTCACGTTCTGCGTCAATATTGACATTTTCAATGTCGCTGCACGCGTTTGGATTCGATCTTGAAATGACACCCATTTATTGCGATGATGCGAAATTGAAAATGATTTATAAGTAAAAAATTTTAATCATTTGATCGATTTTTAGTGCGCTTTGGAAAAAAAGTGATTATAATGATTTTTAAATGACACTCGATTTTAATTTATTGAACATAATGCTGCATAAAACTTAGATTTCTACGTTTTTTATACAGTGAGCGTCTTTTTTTTTATTAGAGTCACTTGATAGAAGCACCTTGTGCTAAATACCGTCTTCTAATTATTACCACTTGTCCTAAACCACTGCGACCTAGTTGCCAGTAGATTCATCGAACTCGTTCGCACGTGTAAAAAAATATTTTCATTTCGCAATCATCGCATCGCTAATAAAACATTTTTAAAACACTATTCCATATTAATTAACGAATCTCAAAATACACCTGTACGTCGTAATTCCACACCAAATAAGAAAATAAGGAACATTTCTATTTTCAGCAATTGATGACGTATCATCCCCTCTGCGGTAACCCCCGAATGTTCCGCGTAATAGGAAAAGCACAAAAGTCGGGTAGCGATTGACCCAGTTGGTCCGTCGTCCGCACACGCGAGCCTTCGAGTCGACGAACTCGTAAAATTGAATTACGGCGCCCCAGCGAGAGTAGGCTCGCCGGGTATTAGTCGATTTCGGACGGCGAAAAAAAAAAGCGAGCTGCATGCGCTCTCGCCTTCTTTCCCTTCTCGCTGACCTTGAAACGGAAATCGATAGCGCGGTGAATCAGGTGAGAGCGACACCGCCCGAAACTCCCCGGCCAAAGCTCGAGCCCTAACTTTCCGTGCGATTGGAATTGCGTAAGGAAATCTTACTTTTTTGCATTACGTACGTAGGGTTCAGTTAAGGCGTATGGATAAATTATCCAGATAGCGAAAAATTGTTTAAGAAACATTTTTGAAACAACTGAGTCCTAGAAATGAAGTAACGTTGCTCGATGAGGTTCAATTACATTTTAGAAACATCTCAGAATCATTTAAGGAAAAGTATTTGAATCTAGTGTTTCTGAAATATTTATCGTTGAAATAATATAAATAAATATTCAGACACATTTTAGAAGCGTTTAATCAACGAATCTGGCTCTATGGTTTGATAATGTTCCTAACATTTTGAAAGTACAATAAAATGTATTATTCAATATAAAATGATGTTTCTTATTTTGCATTTACAAAATGTACTGTCTACTTTTGTGACGTGATTTTGTAAACCCTAGTTTCTATAGAGCCTCGTAGTAAAAACTTTTTTGAAACGTTTCTTTGCTTTCTATAGAAAAGTCGCATTAACAGAAACAAATTAATCAAATGCAATTGATCTGTTACCTGCATCATTGAATAAATTACAATTTCAAATAAAATACGAGAACGAACGCATTCTCTTTTTGCAGCTGACACATGATAAATAACTGTTTCAATGTCAAGCCTTTAACAATAGCGCTTCTATTAAGTTTTTATATTATCAACTATTATACATGCCAAATTCATTCTTTCTATCAGTATGAATTATTTAAATTATACTATCAAAATTACAATAATAAGCGATTATAAATTTTACAATATTTTTTCACACTAATTCAATTTTAAAAGATGCAATGTAAAAACTCGACGCAATAAAAAGCATCGCGTCACATTAATTCCACAGAATAGCATACGTTGAGGCCGAGAGCCCCTCTTAAAGAACCCGCCGCGCGATTTAAGCATCCCCGCGCGCGAACTTTCAATAGCCGCGGCGATCGACCGATAAGATCCGTGGCGCACGTGGCATCACCTTCAGCCGCATTCTGCGCTGATAAAAAAAAATTACGACGACACATAAAAATTCTTACCCGCGACTTTTATTCGTTACCTCGTCGGTATCAGCCGACAATGACTGCCGCCTCTTTAAAAGTCGCGGCGCCGATTATGACGCGGAGGCCATTATATCTGAATGACAGAGCCGCGCGCGCTTACGTTTGGCCCTCGCAGTTGTGTATACGTACGTATAAAAAAAAGCGCGCAACTTCTGTCATTTCTTTTTTTTTTTGCACTCGACCGTTCGCGACAGAGGCTTGCGAAGCTCCCCTCGTTAAAAGGCACCGGGAGCCCCGCAGGAAGCTTTAACGGCGTTTTTCACGAGCGCCCGATGTATAGTGCCTCCTCTCCGATTCAATGGCCGGCTTATCGATTTCAGCGAGGGATAGAATTTTTTTTTGCCCCGCGAAAATTCACGGCGCTGTTCGCGCTTTTCAAAGTGCACTTTGCATATGCTTAAAAGTCGTGCATGTGTGCTTTCGCTGTTACAAAAATAATTTCAATTCATTAAAATTAAAAGAAAATAAGTGTGCAATGTGCGCGTAAATAAAAATGAATTCAAATTTACACGAGCTTTTATTGCACAGCTTGCATTAAATTACGCGCGCAAGTAATAAAGGTCATGCACGTTTGCACGTGAAGAATAATAAAACTCTACAAAATCCATAATTGTTTTTTTTAAACTTTACTAGAACTATAGAAAAATTTAATAGATTCTATAGTAACAAATTAAAAAGAAATTACTTTAAGTTGCAAAAAGATTGCAATTTTACAGTGCATGTTGAATTTTCTAAAAAAATTAGGTATTTTTCACTCTTTTAATGGACATTTCGTTTCTTTATAGTAACTATGATTTACAAGCTAAAAAAGTGTAAATTACAAACAATTACATATTGGTAACCGTGTATTAGTGTCATTAACAAGTAGTATCCTTATTACCGTGTGGATTTTTTAAATTCTTTTCAATCCAACAGCAACCACATCGAATAATAAAAATAATCAGTATATCTCAAAATTATCTAGTACTATAATCAGTTTGTAGGTAATTACGAGATTCAGAAAATTAATTTAATCAGATGAAGTTACAAATTGAGGTACCCTCTTTTCCTTTTCTCTGCCCCGGCGATTATACCCAGCTGTTACGGATAGTTAGAAAAATTATGCGATAATTCCGTAGAATTAGGAAGGCATAAAGAATGTTAATGTCATTAACAAAACAAGACGCCTCGAGAAAGTACCTTTTGAAATGCACGTGAATAGCCCTCGACAATCGATTTCGAGAGCCGGGCCGACCTCGATTCTGCACTTCCTAAGTTCTTACCGTAATCACGACATCTCGAATCGATGACCCCTTTCCTTCATATTTCCCTTTTTTTTTGCTCTCTTGAATTCTTCATTCTCCTACGATTATTTTCGTGTACATTTTCTTCCTCTTATTAAGGGAAGCCCCGCACGAACTGTACATAAAAAAAGAAAGAAAGTTTCCTCGTGCAATCACTCGGCGGTGGTTTAAAAATAAAACGCGATTCAATAGATTCCCGGGGCATATTTTGTTAGGTACTTTTTTTCTTCGAGTACTGCACGCTCCTTTTCGTTTATTCCTTTTCTTTTCTGCATCTTTTTAATCCGACCTACATTTTCGATTGCTAATGGATTCTTTAAAGTCGGAGTGCTCTCGAGAGTTTACCCGGAATAATTTTACCGGAAATTAATTAGTCAAGGTTTATTTCGTACGGAGCGTTTTTAAATATGCAACGACTTTTCGAGCGCTTGCTTTCAACGGATCCTTAATTGACTATTTTACGTGAAAATGTGTTAAGTGACGATTAATTATCAAAAATTTTACTTTGAAATAGTTCCTTCCGTAAGTAATACAAAAGTGTAACAATTTCTTAATATATAGCCTACGGTGGTAGACACGATAAAATGGTAATTTTCTTAAAAAATGTAGAGGAATAAAAGTTGTAATCTTATCCCTCAATTAAAAAAGAGCCTTTTAAGTGCTATTTTTTAAAAAGAGCGTGTAAGTCTTTCTTACGGCGAGTATCTTAATTCCGTGGATTTTATTACTTATTTATGAGCTACAACGTTAAAACCAGATATCGATCGTCGGAAATCGAATACACTTTCAATACGAGATAAAATGTACACTAACGCACACTGTTGCACTTTATTACACTCGTAACTTGTCCACGTAATAGATGAAATCATCGAAATTTGCGTCATTTATTAATAAAAGAAACTAAAAGATTATGACATAACCTAACGGGAATCTGTTACAGGTAAATGTTAATTAAATCTCGATTTTATAGCCTATAACTCTAATAAAATTATTTTATTGTTTATTTAAAACATAAGTAATATCGATCAATTTTAAATTCCTTTTTAAGCTCCGGTGAAAAGTCGCCTTAAAGGATAAGGAATTCCAGACCAAAAGAGAAAAAGAAAGATCGACTTCCATGAAAATCGGCAGAGTAAAGTAACCACTCCGTCGGTCTAGAAATCGTTCGCGTTGCGCCTATCCGGAGCAGCCTTTTCCCGCGCGCAGTTACATCACCCGCCGGGGGGCGAACCCCCCAACGTCGTTCGAGAAAATCGCCGCGCGGAGGTTAAAAAAAAAAAAATTGGTCTCCGGAAAATCGCGCAATCGATCGATTAAGATGCGATGCCCGCCCGATGTAAAAAGGGACCGTCGCATTCCGCACCCGATGCGATCGCTCCGTCTCTCTTTTCCCGACTCGCCTTTTCCACTCGAGCTCTCCGCCGCCATTTATAGGAAACCGAGTCGCCGATTTTTTTTTCTTTTGCTGGTAATTTTTCTTTTTGCGTTTGATCGCTTCTTACTTTGGAAGTTCTTGCTTTGTTGGGATATTTTTCCTGGGGCTTCGCAAGTGGAGGATTAGTTTAACCCTGGGTACTAACGCATATAGGTCTAGAGGTCCAGAAAATTTTTTTAATTTGAAGATTAGAGTAATAGTAATTGATATAAAGTTCGATTAGAGTTCATGTAATAACTAAATTACGAAGTAGGAATTTTACATTTTTAATTTTTGAAGAAAAAAATAAAAATGATATTTTCATGAAATAACAAACAAATTGATTGATACTCCTAGTTATTTATTTCTTCCACCCATAAATTTATATTTAATGATTGTAAAGGTACATCCATAAAATGTTTCTAAACTAATAACAACATATCGGTAACACCCGCGCATCACAGTACGGTCATGATAAAATTTTCGTTTCCCAATAAATTTTTTACTGCTGTTAAAACTTTTGGAGCTTTACGGTCTCTGTAAATTTTAATAGATGCAATTTTGCGAGAATTTCATTCTCTTGCGAAAACTTTTACGATAACGACCTTTTGTTTCTTATATACTCAACTTTGGGGAAGTACCAGTTGCAAGATTGCGAGCTTATAACGAAATTAAAACTTCAGATGTATTAATGTTTATCCATTACCGTGTAAAATGCGGTTAATAATAGTTTTTGGGGGATGATGACACATTATTATAGGCTTTAAATAAACGTTATAAAAGATACTACTTAAAATATATTAGTAAAATGATTTCACATTGAAGATATACAATAATGTTTATTGAGAACAGCGTCGTATTTTATAAAATTTAGTTTATAGATTAACAAAATTTTGATTTAAAAAAAAATAATGTTTGCAAATTTTAAACTTATAATTATGTTTCATTGATAAAGAATGAAGAATCATTTCTTTCTTACCTCAAATCTTTAATCTATAAAGCTAAAAAACCCCTATGAGCAACGCTAAACCACGTCGATATTGTATCCAACCAGCATCTCCCCCTCCAGTTCAGCCACAAAATTCTTCCCTCAGCTTCAATGGACCGAGCCATTCCGCCTACTCGAACTCTTTTCTGGTATCGGCAAGAGACCTTAGAGTCGAAAAGACGTGGGAGGGACCACGAGGGGAGGCACGACGACGGGGGAAAAAGGCGAAACTCGGAAGTATCCGTCGGCGCTGAAAAAGAAAACAACGGACGAACTCCTTGCGGCCCTAACTCCGAACCGCCGACCAACCTTATCTCCGCTGCGCAAAGACTCCGCTCGCTCGTGCAAACGGGATATCGTACCTACTCCCGCGAGAAATCGCTTGCACGTCAAATCTCCGGTGTGATTTTCGCTATTAATTATTCGAGGGAGATTACGTCTGCCTGCGAAGCCTTTGCTGGGTCTGGCGGGGCTGCGTTTGCCTGCGGCCTTTGTACTTGTTTATTCGTTCCAAATGAAACAGCAAATACCTATGCATGTGCAAAATAAAATAAAGTTACAAAACTATTCAACTATTTACGTAAAATCTGCATTTTTTCACTGAATAAATTAAATTTTTTTTTAAATTTATTGACGAATGAATATTCCGAAAATACGTAAACAATTTTTAGTAACAACAATTCCACCTCTCACGTTTCAAACGAAATCGATCCATTCAACTATTGAACAATCCATTCGCTATGCAACCCTCGCGAATCCCAGCCCACCTGTGACGATATAAAATTCCGTCAATAAACGAATACCCAGACGCTCGGCCCTTCGGTACATTTCATCTCCGAATTCCTCGATACGCAAAGCGACCCCACGTCGCCGGCGGCGATCGATCGGATATTTCGAGTTGGCCGCTGCTCTCCCGCGGGAGAAATGCACGCGAGGGACGCGGGATCTCGCTGCGGCGGCGAATGCAATTAAGACGGCGGTCCCAGACTCGCTCGACGTTTAATCCAATCCCACCCGTACAGAAGTCGGCGACCCGCGGGAGGAGCCGCACTTCTGCGCGCAAACTGTGCACGATCGAGGCCGTTTCGTTCAGTTAAGTCACGTTTCGCGAAATAAACTATTTCGCTATTGTGCTGTATACGCTCGACGCGATATTGCGATTTCATGCAAATCAGTGCTGTATAAGGGTTTGATTTATTATTTAGCTTGATGAGTAATTGATTGGTAATTCGGGTGGATGAGATGTGTTCGCGTATTTTTGTGAATTTAAATGTCACCACCAGCTACTTTTGTATATTACGTATTTCATATCTGCTATAAAAAAATCTTCCGAAAAAATTAAAATGAATTTTCAATTTTTTTGCACAACGAACAAATTGTTATATCGTAATATACTTTATTACAGGTTTTATTTTAATTTCATTTGCAACGCGACCCAAAAAGCCTGCGCCTCGTCACACGTGTGCTAAAGATACAAATTTCATTGCGCAGCCCTAACCAAATTTCAACGGCTCCGCGCTTTCGAGTACATCAAATTAGTTGATCGCCGTTTGCACAAGTAGCAACGCGGGGTGCAGCCTCGAAAGAATGCGCTTTTCGAGAGCCGCGATAATTTCAGCCTGAGAACGAAGCCGATTGCGCCGTTACTTAGACTCGATCGAGTTATCGCACTGCGGTCCAGCTGCAATCGATTTCCGGCCGCGGGTGGACAAAATATAGGATGCGGCGGCGGCAATTCGTGCGCTGCGCGAAAATGTCGCGTATACAGACTGCTGGTTCGATAATGGCACGCGATTTTTATTTCTAAAAATAAAACGCGACCGGGGAGTTGCATCGTATAGTGCACCTTTTTTGAAGCTTCCCGGTGTCATTAGTTCACTTTGATATCATTCTATCGGCGGCCTTGCTTTTATTTCATTCACTTTATCGTGTTACGCAATATCTCTGAAACGTAGCTACAACAGGAGTAATTTAATGTAATTTAACTGTTTTTTAAATTATTAATGGGCAGTAAATGATTTCAATTTATTATTTATTCGCGAATGAAAATTATAAGATCATTAAACTGCACACATAATGTTGGATAATTTTATAGGATTCAATTTAAGGGTTTATGAAAAATATACTCTACTTATTACTTATGTAAGTTTATTAAGTTATTTATAATTATTCTTCTTTTCTGTTTCAGGTATGTTTCTAGTACAACTTTCGTACCATATTACTCAACTAATCTAGAATTTATGTAAGTAATGCTAAATATGTACTTATATCACTTGTTCTCACTTGTCAAGTAAATGGCAATTGCATATAAATAAAATAGTATATCGCAAAATTTCTGTAACGTGGAAAGTCCGCAACCTGCGGGTCCCGGATTTCGTTTAAACTCTGAATAATGATTCTTTAATCGAAGATCGAAGTGCAAATTCCAAGACCCACGGAGGTTCTACCATCATCGAGACCATCATCATGTACTCACTATTAAATTAAGAATTTAATCGTTAATCATTTCACGAGTTTAAAGCCCATCACATTAAAACTTTGCAGATAAAGTATCATTTTAAAGTTCCTACTATTATAAAACAAAAATTCAAAATTTCTGTAACATCAAATTGAAACGCAAACTTGAAAGAAGCTGTACTAAACCTTTTAAAGTACCAGTGCCAGTGCGAATATAAAAATGCACTTCGCATCGAATTCAGCGTCGACCTAAAAATGCGTGATGCACATACTCGAACTCGCAGCTCAAGGGCCAAAAAGGTCGATGCAGCTCGCGCGAGCCTTACAGAGCCGTAGATCCGAAACGACGGCCTTCCTGTTTCGTTCCCACGGACAAGAGGGAGAATGAGAGGGCGAGTCTTCCCGTTACCGTAGGAACGGCCGCCTCTCGCGAAAAATCCGGCGCTGCACAATAAACACGGTCGGCCGTCGCGCCCGGCGCTTTTTCGATCGGCGCAGTGAAATCGACCGCGATCGCCGACTCTCGATCCTCGGAAGGACGTTGTTCTTTGCCCTCGTCCAACTGGGACTTTAACCGTTTTTTTATAACGAGGCGAAGTTTTCTCGGCCCGATGTGACGCGTGTAAGCACGAAAAATTTATGATAAGGGAAATTGAAGTGAGTTTTTTTTAAGTCGACCGAGTTTACGGCGCTGAAGATGCGTTGGAGTTCTAAGTTTTTAGGCTGCTGTCTTTTTTGCTTTCTTGAGCAATTAAGTATCATTTGAGGCTGATCCGCGAAGAGTAACGTCTTTTTAAGATTTATTTGACTTTTTGAGGATAACTAAAAGCTTCTTTCAGAAAAAAGCGATTACTGTCTGGCTCACTTAACCTCCTTTTACGCGTTTAATTTTTTTTTACTAAACTTTGTGGTCATTACGATTTCACTAAGCTAATCGATCTTAATACAAGTTATTGCTCTGTCCATGGCAGCATATATATGCTAAATTTTGCTTTATAGCGATACTATATTAAATTATTGAATTTATACGTAAGAAAGCAACTGTTGAAGTTAATTTCGCAGATCGAAAGTCTAGTTTATTCATCTTGCCAAAATCCATTTCCAATACTCTCCCAGTAATTCTATTCCCCATAACTCAACGCAATTCGCGCGATACACTTTAATTCGCGCGGCCGCCGTTAATTAATCAGCATTTTCCAACAATTCCATTAAATCCCTCAACGCTTCAGCGTTAATCCCGGTAATTCGTCGCGCGCCTGATCACGCGTCAGCCCTAATTGTTCACGCGAGAGCGCGGCAAGCGGAAATTAGCTAAACTGCCGCAACTCGAAGCGTCGCTTTAGAAAAAAAAAAAAATAGACATGCATCGCCTCCGGTGCATAATGTCAAGTGCACGCGAAAACGTCGTTACGAAAATGATGCAACGCACACGCTGGAGCCGCGGGAAAAATGCGAGCGTTTCCGCCTCGCCCGTGCTGCAATCCTTCCGCCTCCTACTCTGGGAGAGGCCGTCGTTTTCGAATCGACACCTCGCGGCTGATTGTGTTACGCGAAATCCGCTCGCGGCCTTAATAATTCAATCGTCGGCTCGTCGTAAATTATTTATGCGTCGCTCTTGCAAAACCGCTTTTTTCGTCGCCCGCCAGCTCTTGTTGATGTATTTCCTCTCCGGATGTACGGGGAGAGCTTTACGTAAGCGTTACGCGCTCGGAGATTGATTTTGCGAGGACTCCGGGATCGAAGAATTTGAGCGGACGGTTACGCAAAGGCGCGGAGTTTTAGCGCTAAGCAAAGAAATTGACGACCGCGTGGCGTGCAGAATATCTGATATGAAAAAGACGTAAAAGTTTCTTTATTGCTTTCGAATTTATGCAAGCTCTTAAACTGCATTATCACTGTATAACCGTTTCGTATATCAGTTCTCGAAAAGTTTCGAGAAACATAAAATGTTTGCTTGCTGCTCGGTAGTTTCTTCGGTAAATATCAAAATAAAAATTTTGCACACATAAATTACCAGTGACTACACTTTAATACTCCATTTGAAAGAAAGTTAGATGGATGTAAGCATTAAACTTACGTAATTTATGACATTCTAATTCTCGAAATCGCACTATCTCTCGCCATTACGGATTTATTGCTTGTGATCCCGTTTCTCAATTTTTTTATTGCTTGAAGGTACATTTACGCTTCCCGAATAATTGCCGCCGCTAAAACAAATGCCCGCGTATAATTAAACAAGCCTATAAATCAATTGAATTATGCATTTGATTGAGATCAATTGCAGTTCTATTGGTGCAGAATAAACCTTGTGCACACTGCCCCAAGTGTTGCTCCAACGGCAAATCTAATTTAAAAGTATAACTTATGGTTCGATATCTTTTCTAATAGGTGTATACTCACTGCAATTGCAGTACGATGTTGCAAACGGCCAGCCCCGTTACTGCACTCATTTTGAGCAGGGAAATTCCAATCTCGCTGAAACCCTTTTCCGAAGGAATTTCATCGCTCAAAACAAAAGGAGGCAACTGTTAGTTCTAAAAATTTTCGTAAGAAGTAACGGTTATACAAATATTCGGCCCGATACCCATGCTCACCGGTTTTACGACGACTGTCGCAACAGAAAGCCACCAATTTCCGTGAAATTCGAGCAAAAATCCTATTGTAGCTTTGCTTTAAGTCGCTTAAGCGGGTCAAAGAGAGACGAGCGTGTAACGTTAATTACACGATATCAAAGGGCTTTAATTCTCGTGAAATCGAGCTGCCCCGTCGGTTACGTGCAGTTTGTGCCTTGACGCACACACAACACGCTAACTAGGCTCGCGAAGCCGGGCAATTTCGTTACATACCGTAAACGACGACGCAGTAAACAGATCCTCTCCGCTTTTGCGCCGTCGAGCCACCGGCATGGAAAAGTGACGATACTTTGTTGTTAACCTTAGCTCGAGCACCGAATAAGGCGGCGAGGCTTCGCTACTTTTTTTGTCTATTATTAAGAGATACTGTGGCAATTTACAAGGCAGTGTATTTATTCTTCTACTCTAATGCGAAAGATCTTCTATAAGAAAAAAAATAAAATAAAATGAATTCCTCCTTTAAATCAGTTGAAATGGTCAAAGCAAATGAAATAATTGCATCAATGCTTAATTAGCTTAATTGCAAATGCTATTGAATCGAAGCTGAATTCGACAATCAAACAAGATACTAATTTATTCATTAATTTCCTGAATGGACTTCTGGGATTAAATGGAAACTACCGAGAGGTCGTTGTAAAGTTTGAAAGCTGGTCAGCCTGGCAAACTTCAATAGCAAATTAACAAGCAGCTAACCAAACATAATCGGGTACTTTGATGAAGAATTTCATTGTAGGCACGTCAGAGGATATATCGAAATGCTATTTAATAAACAAGTATCTGCAAGCACTTGTTTACCGATAAATTTGATGGACCGAAAGTTAAAACACAATATTTTTGCTTAGCGGGCCGAAAGTACTACTTTTTCTCTCGGCGACCGATTGAGCATGTTGTATTTTCGGAAAGAAATTTAAATTAAAAATTACCATAGTTTTAACTCTAAGGAGTTTATTACAGAAACAGTAAATTTTAATGTAAACGATAGAAAAAAACAAATAAATAAATCCACAGTAAATCCACAGTAAAATTTACTGACGTTATAATTTTTTTTTTGTTTATAAGAAAATTTATTAATGTAACGTTAAAATTTCTTTCGATTGCGTTAAAATTTATGATGATACCTGTAATAAACTTCTTAGTGTCAGAAAGTCCGCGATTACCGTCAAAACAATGGTTATTTTTAATACAACTAGTAATGTCCAACGCGCTTCTAACCCACAAATTAGAAAATTTATACAAAAAATTTTTGAATTTTGGCGCCATTCACCGGATATGCTCAAGAACCCATCAAATCGCGTTTTCAAAAGCTTCAAAACACCCTACCATCGTTTTTCAAAGAGTACAATTCCTCTCCCCGTCCGATTTCTTTATCTCCCTTGAGGCGTAATACACTGTACTCATCTATATCAAGCAATCGCTGCCTCCTTCCGAGCTCGTCGCAGAAGCGCGCGAGGCTCAAAGCCTTTAAATGCTCGGGCAAACTTTGCGAAACACTTGTACGTATTCGCGGATAATTCGCGACGGCGAAAACTGCAACATCGCTCGAGCGCCTCGGGGGAAAATGCATTAGCCGCGCGGAGATGCCCCGCGCCGCCGCGACCGGTACAATATCGATCTGTCAGCGTGCCACCCGGTAAGGGGCTTCCCGGGCCGATGCACCGCTGGCTCCATTCTCCGCGGATGCGCGAGAGGCCGTAGTAGGCCGGGTGGGCGAGGAAATCCTCTTATAAATCGTTACGATAATCATATCTCGCGCGCCGTTACGGAGCAGCCGGCCCCCGAGTTCCCCGGTGTTTTTGTTTTCCCTCCGGCGGGTTGTAAACGCCGCGGGGTAATTAACGAGGGTGCAATTTGTTCTTGATTTTGATGATTGAAAAGGAAAGATTGAAAACAAAATTTGAGGACTTAGGTTTTGTACATATTTTTTTAATGAATAGGTATAGTATAGGCACACTTGGAGAGGTTATCTTCAAGATGAATCTATGTAATGAAACGCTATGACCTACTTTTTTAAAATAGAAATTCTTTTAAGATAGTCTTCGGTGCTTGTGATCGATATCAACTTGTTTGAGGAAAGAAAATGTCGATGCAGAAATTGTACGGCGTGATACTACATGTGCTATATTGGCGTTACATCTATAGAAAATTATTTAATAGTAATTTAGTTTATTTATCATGCAAATTTCAATTGTTTTAAGCTATTGGAGCAAATACATTATTGTTATGTACAAAAGCGTCACGCGATTCGCTCATTTGTTTATTTTATACCTTCCACCTCACCTTCCACTACTCCGTTATGCGGTAGTATTATTTTTGTTTTCATTATCCGCAGTAATTCATGTCTGCATAATTTCTCGAGGTCATCGCTTTTACTTTTGCGGAAGACAATTAATCTAAAAATTACTCGCATTATTTTTATTGCAAAAGTAACCGAGTCCTTAGTAATCTTGATCAAGTGATAGAAATAATTGTATCTATAGAAATTTCCATAAATATTGAAAAAATTACGACTTTTTTGACTAATTTTTTGAACATTGGTTATTTTTACTTGATTCCAAAATTATTAACAATATTATATAGTTAGTGTACGAAAAAAATTTTACAAAAGAATTTCTTGCCAGTTTCCCAGCACACAAATTCTTAAAAACAATAACCATTACTGGTTGATTAAATTTGCAACATAATACACTCGCAATTTCCGCTCGCACCCAATAATATCGATCGTAATTTTTGCGAAATCACCGCGAATTAAACGGCACTCAATTTATTCCATGAGCAATAAAAAGAGAAACTATGCTGTACAGTTACAAAGATTTCCTAAACATTGATTCTGCATTAACCGGCACGATATATAATAACGAAATGCTCGTGTACATCCTATAATAACCATTTCTATTATTGTCATAAATGGAATCGGCGAAGAGAAAAAAAGGCACTGCTAAACCGCTTGTTAAGTCCCTGGCGCAAGGGCAATTGCATGGTGATCGCCGAAGCGATACCGAATCGTCATTTCTTCTCCACTTTTTCAAACGCGGAATAAAAAGGAACGGCATTGCTTTTAATTGAAAACGAGAAAATTAAAAATTTTACGATTGCTTAAAAGTTATACATAGGTTTTTTTTTGCACATAGGGGTAGGATGGTGAGTGAGTGAAATTTTCTCACTCGAGTAAAAAATTGGCTTAGCGTTTACTACGGCTTCCAGTAATGTTATACCCCTTTGAATTTTAAACGGAATACACGCTGCTATAATCGCTCCGATAAATTTTTCGTCGGGCGTGCCTCGAATCGTTAAACAAATTACCAAGATCATTACCGGCATACCGTAAACGAATTTTCGCCATTCCCGCGGATCGATGAAAATCCGAAGCTTTTCCCTATACGTACTCTCTTCCCCGGGGCGCGAACTATTGAAATACTTCAAATTTCGCATTCGGATGAGAATTCCAGCCAAGTTTTATCCCCGCCGTCTAACAGTGAAATCCGCAGACCGGTTCGGCGGGCTGCTGCTCTTTTTGTCCCACTTCTCGGCCGTTTTTTCCTCTTCTTTTGCGCTCGACTCGACTTTTTTTTGCCCCCCGCGCTATCGGCGAACGGTGGCCGGTTATTGCAATTAGCGCCGAGTCCACGTATGCAAATGGGCTCGAAGTGCGCGGCTTACGTAACCCCGGCGTAATCGTTTAGCGACCTTCGGCGCTTCTTCTCGCGCAAACTCACGCAGGGTTATTCATCCGCTTTTTGCCGCGGAGTGCAGTCCTGTGTACGCGTAATATGTAAATTACCACAGGAAACTGCGTCTGTCTTGTTTTTTATTTTAGGAAAATAGAGGAAAAAGAAATTGAGTTTGTTGCGGTTGAGAAATTGTTATTCAGCGGAATAATGTGCAAGGTCATTTTCTATAAATATGAATAATTTTGCGGTAAAATTATGCGCGCGCTGACGAATGTAAGAAACAAATGTATTTTTAATTTACGAGATTTATTTGTGTACAGAAATGTTGTTAGCAAAATATTTGTAGCGCGGAAGTAAATAATCAGCGAAAAATATGTAATTTTTATTATGAGTTCTTTATAAAAATCAGATACGCGCATATTTTGCAAACAAGGATAAGTGCATATAAAATCGATGATTGAGAAGATAATTGTTTAGTCAATTTGGCACCTTCTTTTTCATAAATATTGATATTTTTGAAGCAAAGGCAACATATTTTTTACAAATGTTTGTATTTTTTCTGTTACAGGTAAGACCTCAATTTCATCATATTCGCAGTTCATCGCAAGTAAGAAATGTTAAAAGAAAAGTTAAAAAAATATTACCTTGCCGTTTAACTCATCTCACATAATGTTCTTTGAAAAAGCCTTCATTAATTGACCCACATTCGAATTTGTTCACGGCAAAATTAATTTCGGTATTAACCCTCTAAACATCAATTATCGCGAACGAAGCGTATAATCATCGTCAAAGTACGCGCAATTGGCTCTGCAAGAAATTTTTTTTATTCCATTACATCGATCTGATAAAATATTAAAAACTAATCCTTACATATTTTTTCTATTTTCATTTGATTATTAACAGAACTATCGCATTTTGGAGATTCGTACATACACCATACAGATATATTTCGCCGAGGTGAAGTACGTATCGATTATTTTTCAATTCTCTATCAGCCGGACATGATAGAACTTTTTATTTAAAGACCCAATTAAACTATTGCTCGGTACCCACTGCAACAAAATAAAATAAAACCTATAAAACCGCCACTAAAACTGTCGAAAAAAACGAGGCGACGTCGACAAAACGTCGGTTTTAAGCAGCTTGTCGACGACGCGACCGCCAATCTAATGAAGCCCGTCGCTGACGTCACCGCATTAAGTTTCGCCAGCCCCATTTTCATGCAGATGCATTGAATTAGCCGCGGGACGATCGCCGCGCTCAACGGGCGAAAGCCTCGGAGCCGGAAGCCCGCCTAGCGCGGCGGCACAAAAGGACGCACCGCGTAAATAAAAGGGACCCGCGACGCGCCCATTAACCTTGGCCCGACTCGCGTCTATCGGCTGGAGTGCTCGCGATGTCCACTATACGGACTCTAGGAGGTCACTTTGGTCGGATTCTTTTCTCATTGTTCGCCTCTGCGGGATTAGATTTTTGTTACTTTTATAGATTTCAATTGATAAATTGATAGAAATGGTCGTTATATTTTTTTTATTTTGATTAATTTTGATGCAACAGTTGCGCTATTATTAAAATATAAAAAATTAATATTTTGTTACTTTTTTTATTAATGAATGTACCTAAATCGATGGACAGCAGTAATCCATTTAAAACACTCCTAATAGATTCAAGAAAAACACCTCGAAATGTAAAAGCTCCGAACCTCAGAAAAAAAGCTCCAAAGCGTTTCTTACCCCGCTGAAACCTCAGCGTGCACTTTCCGAAGCTCAGACGCCTATGCGATACTTATTTTTCTCAGGTTTCTTGCCCGAGTGGTACACATTCGGGTTCATTTGTTCCCGCGGCGCGCGCGCCTCTTCCGTTTGTACATCGGCGAGCTTTTGTTCGAGCTTGCGAAGAAAAACTTGCGCCGCGTGAGCGGAACATTTTCCCCGGCTCTCGTTTTTTTTTCACTCTGCCCCGAGCTTGCACGCGGAGCCGGCTGCTACACGCTGTACCTTTTTTCCGGCTCGTTGTGTCTCGGCGCTTTGGACTTTGCATTTTTCATCGTCACTATCTCTCGCTCGTGGATACCAGCTTTTTTCCCGCACGAAGTGTCGCAATTTGCATGCTCATGTTTCGTGCGACAGCGTTTTAATTATAATTAATCATTTGTCAAAATAAATGTTACGATAACAAATTGTTTAGGTTTGCTAAAAAATTGTATTCGTGCACTTTTTAGTATTCTCTTAGATTGTTTATCAAAAAAATTTAATAATAATTAATATTTAATTTCTTGAATAGATTTTTATATTCACTGTGAGCTGAGTTTTGAAAATTAATGAAAGAGTGCTAAATTTTTTAGTGATTCGCGTTGTATAAGTAAAAACTAAACGTTTAACTATTAATTAAAGTCGCGTATAACCTTATCTATAAACATCTAATTATAAATTAAAGTCGAGCATGACCGTAACTAAACATTTAATTACAAATTAAACAGCTAGAAAATAACTACATTTCAACTTTTAATTTATGAATTACTTCATCATTAATTAACTGTAATGTTTCAGTTAACTATTTAGACCGCTGATTAATGATTTACTCTCTAACTTTAATTCGTATACGTCACTTCCGGTTTAATCCAAAGTTATTTTATTCCCCTTTATATATCGCGCCGTGAAAAAATTTTTGCTACCTCGGAAAAAAAGTTCCGATACCTCCGCTCAATTTTTCTCGCGCCGCTGATTTATACCCTACGAAATGGAAGTCTATATACGAGGCGGAATCGTACGTGCGGCCGCGGGCGTAAATTTCAGCGCCGCAAGCGAGTCTGCGATGAAGAGCTTCGGGGAGAACGGCGCGATTTCGTTCGCTTTGGAACTTCGCGATATGTACTCCCCTACCGTTCCATTTTCATCCGAGAACTTTTTACCCTCTCGTTCTGCCGTTATTTAGCTCTGTTTACCCCGCGGATATAAGGAATTTACAACCATCAGATACGCGTGAAGATACTATCTAATCTAAGTACGTTAGGGGGTAAAATTGATCGGTTTTTATAATGTCGAAATATGGAAAGTTAATTATTTATTTTAGGTTTTTTTTTATTAAAATAATTAAAATTTGATGTACAAGCTGCTTTATATTTTAACTGACTTTCGCATGATGGTTATAGATCATTCTTTCACTTGTTATTCTATCCTTTATCATTAAATCACGAAATTATAAAATATAGCTCGCTTCTAAATTAACGATATAGTTTTTTCTAAAAATTAGGTACATAATGATGAGTTTAAAAAGAATTTTAAGTAAATTATCTTCTATTTTCATGAAGACCCATCACGACAAGCATATTAACAATCGTGCCATTTAAATATAATTACAACCCTTGATTAAACGATTCCCGCATCCATGATCACCCGAACAAACAAGGAAAACCACGTAGCGAAGAAATTCTCAACTAATAGGATATAAAATCAGAGGCGAGTGATCGTAAAATCGTCTAATGAAGCCTCACCCGCGGCTCTAATTAACGCATCTAACGTCGACGTCCAGTAAAAAAAAATACCGTATTCTCGTGAAATAACCGCGTACGTACCCCGGCGAAGCCGCTTTTCCAGCTCGCAGTTTCTCCTTTTCGGCCTGGCGCCCGCCTTGGCCTGCCGCACGCAGGCGTAACTCGCCGGAATGGAATTCTCAAAGCGTTGCACTGCGGGCGACGCGAGCGCAGGGGGCCATATTTCACTGCCAGTTACAGTCGCGGCGCCGCTGTTTGCAATATGTAAAGTGATAATGTGTATATATACCCGCGCCGGGGCCCGGCTGCGCTGATGGATAGTTTTGACGGAAAAGTTTCGCGCGCGATACGTCGTGCGGCTTTTTACTAGGGCCACTTCCGTTTTGGACTGTCGAAGTTTTCTTAAAGAGAACTTTGTTGAGTCCGAAAGGGGAGGTGTAAACACAGTGGGTCATTGTTGTACTTTGAATTACAGGGGATAATTATTTATTTAAAATATCGTTTTCCAGGATAAATTAAAAGTTTTTAAATTAATGAATTACTTTATACATAGGATTCTTGAATTCTAGGTTCTAGTTCTTCTTAATTTTCTGCACTTTGCATGATAAAAAACATAGAGGTAAAGCAAAATGTTGATATGAAATTATCTTATCACTGCTCCTCCACATCATGACGTAAAGAATTATATTTTCTTACCTCATTTCTATTGCAGCAAGTGTTTTATGGCAGTAAAAAATATGACACTTAAACAGACAATAGCTCTTTATTTATTAGAAAAAAGTCAAGTAACTGGATTAGGGTACTGTTTTTGTTTGATAACTATATTCGTTAAATCAAAAGTTTTAAGTAGATCGATGTCAGGTATGGTCAGACATCTCATACGCGGAAACGATTAATTAATTAATTAATTGCGTTTAATCGATAATTATATAATAATTTAAAGCATTCAAATCCAGTAGTACTTTCTTACACAAATATACAATTCTTGTTGCCCGCAAAACTTAACTAGCAGCTCAAATGAAAAAAAAAATTTAAAGACTCATCAAAAAAGTTCTTGTCGGATTTACGACCTTTCAAAAAACTTCCCTTTACTCGGCAAAGTCTGTTCCAGCGTCGTCAGCGCGAGGAGGAGGAGTGACTTTGAGGCGGGAATTTCGCGGAAGATTCCGGAGACGGGACGGACGACCGGACGCGAGACACGCCGCTTTCAGGTGTCTCAAAAGCTCTTTTTTTTCGCCCAACCCCCTCAGGGTTATTCCACTCGGCGGACCAGCGGCGGCTGAATAGTTGTCGTCTTTTTTCATTCATCATTCAGGCGACTATAGCGCACGCCCTACCTGCCGGCGTCGCGGAAGTCTTTGAAATTTTCATTCGCGCTCTGATGAGGAAACGTCGATTTCAAGCCTGCCTTCGCTGAGTGTCCAACTTTTCGTTCTATATCTACACTTTGTTTCTTAATTTACTTCCTCTTACAGCATCGTATAGTAACATTTTATTGTTATTATTTAATTGCACTTGTACATTTGTCAATAATTTTTGTGTAGATTAAATAAAAATTGCTATAGGAAATCAGAATACTTAAGTTTAATCCGTTAAAGAATGACGTATCTAATTATCAGATCAGATGGAGTTTGTTTGGCAAAAAAGTTTGATTAAAAATCTTACGTTTATCCCTATCAAATTCATTTGACTTACTTTATTAATCCAAAATACAATTTAATACACTGAAATTGACTCTACTTGATTCTGTAATTGAAATATTTACGTTTAATAAGATATAAAATGAACTGAATGCAAGGATATTATATTCTTAGCGTATTGGATATCCAGAAGAGCGTCTAATGATCTCATTCCTCGAACTCTTACAATGATTATTCATCCTCTGAACATTTTTTAATTTGACACCAATAAACGATACAATCCGTTATTAAACATTGACAAATCAGATAAAGTATAAGACAGCTCAGTGAATTACGCACAAGAGGCGATAATATATCATAACCAAACAAAGCGGAAGTGAGCATCTCTTGCAATTTCAAATCGCACTGCCGACCAGCACCTCCACCTCCTTTTATTGGGCAGTAGCATCATCTGCCTGTTGACTTTACGATCTGAATCGTATCAATTTTAAATTTCCTTTATCACCTTTACAGCCGGAGGCCTTACGGACTTCCCCTCTGGTAATGCGATTTCCAGCGTTACCCAACCTAATCGCCGGCGACGCGCAAATCGCAAGATTCAATTAAAAGTAGGCCGATTGAAATTTCTGCGAAAATAAGCGATTTTGCTCGCATTAACCCGCGCGCCTTCTTCCTTCGAACTGCAAACTCGGCTTCTGCGCCGAGGGCTTGGCCGCGGCTCTCGTAAAAAAAAAACTTTCCCCGAGTAATTGAAAGAGTCGAAACAATGACGGCGAATTAGCGTTTGCAACAGCCGCGAAGGCAACAACCTCATCAAGATCCCCCATCGTGGAGAGAATCTAGGGTAAACTCACCGATACATGGCTGGCTAAAAAAATTAATTAGTTTTCAGGCCAAATTTTTATTTTAATTCCACATAAAATCTTGTTATAATTACACTAAATTATACTTAAAAGCAATGTTTGTTTAGCACACAAATTAAGTATCTTATAAAACAGTGTGTACCTATTGAATCTTCTCCATCATACATGACCTTTACACCCAATGGATATCTAAATATAGTAAACTTTGAGGGAGAATAACAGCTTGAGTAAACGTGTCTTTCACTCTGTTTTCATCAAAATGTTCGAACACATTATCTATCTATACAATCGCTTCCAGCACTACTAGTGTATATTTTTTGGTAAATTAAAATTTCTCTCATTTAATAAGTGTGCCATCGTTTTAAAAGAAACAATATTATCATAAAAGATTTTGAATGCGAAGTATCAACTATTCTTAACCGTTTATCTATTGTTTAACCTACTTGTGGAACATCCAGGCACAGGATAAGCACCACAACATCGACTTCGTTTCCACGTGTCCAGGAAATGCAAAAACAGTAAGGGAAGACGCTCTTCTCTCTCCGTTAGACGCCGAAGTCTACGGTACCGTCGATCGTTTCGATTTCGCGTCGAAGACCAGACCCGCTCCTCTCTATTTACATTCCGGGCTTTCGCGTGCCTCTTATCGCGCCGCTGCTATCGGTGCGCATTCCGAGTCGCCCGGGAGAATTTAATCGTGTCCCCCCGCCGGCGCGGATAACATCGAGAGGCGCGAGATACTGGTATACACAATAATACCCGATCGCCGCGAGGTAAACACTTTTTCCGGGCGAGCCTTGAGCCCGCGTCGATCGTACAACGCGGGGTACCCCCTCAGTATAGTCGTGAGTGCGCGCGTGGACGAACTGGTTCCGACGTCAGGTGCGGCGCAAGGACGAAACCCACGCGACGAATGCCGCGAAATACTTTTTAAACAGCTCGAGTTGCCGATGCCGCCGACGGCGCGAGCCTCGATCGGCTTGTAGTGCAGTTTCATTGTGAATGGGATATTAGATATATTAGACGTCGCCGTCCGAGTTGCAGGAGCAGTTCGCGCGCTGTGACGAAATCTGTCGCGGATTCTTATGAATTTGAAATTTATGGTGCTTCACGGGCTATTAGTCATCTGGGTGAAATAGAGTTATTGCTAACGAGAAATGCGGGGAGCTTTTCTAGGGGAGACAATGATGTGGATTTGAAAATATTTTTAAATCAAATGTAAGTGCTTTTATTTACATTTAACCGAAGAACAATATGACGAAATTTGACTAGGTGAAACCGAAAGGATTTAAAACTCTGTTCAAAATACCTATTTAACTAATTTTTTTATAGTCATTATCCACCTTCCTAACTTTTCTAAGCTCGTAACAGAACTGATGTCCTTCACTGTTTTACGGTGAATTCTTTAATTCCGTGTTTCATGCAGCAATTTCTACTCCGACATTTTTTATCACTTTTCACAACGAAAAAAATCCAAATTCTCCTACCATAGAAACACGCATTTCACCCCAAAAATAGTGCCCGATTCAAGTTTCAAACGACCACCCATCCACAGCAATCGCTGGCAATCACAAGCAGCAGCGACGTCCATAATACCCCGGTCAGTCGCGAAAATTTCGCTAAACTTCTAACGTGAACGTCCTGCGAATCACCTCCGCAATCGTTAAACTTCGCGGCGCTGCACCTGCGCGCACCTCTCTCCTGGAGATTTGCGCGCGCGGACGTAATAGTCATAAAGCCGCTCGCGCTGCGCTCGTCGTTAGTCACGGCTGCCGGCCTTCCCCGCGCGTATAGTACGGTACACTCAACACACCCGGGCTCTTTCAGCCGCCGTGTGTATAAGAGAGCGACCCGTTTTCTCTCTCTCGCAGGCCTCGCCCCGCGTCGTTCTATTATCTTGTCACGAGCAGCGCGAGGTGCTATTGCCTCCTTCTTTTTCAGCCGGCCCCGCGATTGTTCGCGCCGACCGGGAATTTAAATCGAGGATCGCCCGCGACGCGCTGCGCTGATTGGCTCTCGCGCCGGCCGGATGATTGCCTTTTAATTGCGGCGAAATTAACGCCGGCGGAATGGTTCGCTTTTTTTTGCGGAATTAGATGCGTTTATCGGTGGGTACGAAAATTCAGATTTGTGAATCGGGCGTTTGATTTACTGGCGCGATTATTTTTGTATACAGTGATTGATGGTGGGATTTGATTGCGCGTCATTTGAGCTTTCTGTAAAAATGTAACAGCGGCGTCTTAACCGTTTGTTTTGTAAGTGGATGTTCAAAGATTGAAACGTATTTTTTTTATAACTAACTGTTTTTGGCTGATGTTGTATCTTGCATTATTCTTTCCTGTAATTTAGAAATTGATGCCGTAATCTAGACTGGCTAATTAGTAAGTTTACGAGCTTGTAGATAATAAAAAGCCCCATTATTAAGAATTATGCATTAAGAATATGTAGTAATTTTCATTCTTAATAAAATTGTAATTATACCTTGAAAGCTGAAGGATGATCCACTTAGGTATTTTTGAATTTACAAAATCAAATTGGTACTTCGAGCTTGCGTATTCTTTCTCCTGGAAGTTCCAGATAAAAATTTACTTAAATCAGTTTAATGAAACTTTACTACTACCTTATTTAGAGAAACGAGTTAACAGGAATCGACATTTTACTGCGTTAACTTTGATTACGTTTTAAGGACTTAGACTTTTAGTCAATCAGTCTAATTAAGGCAGCCTTGATGAGCAGATTTACTTAACATCGTGTTATAAAATAGAACCTCATTATTAACGAAAGATATATTCTACACAAAAACCTAAACTTTTTATTATCGGACAAGCCTTTTAAAACTTTATAGATTTTCTTTTAAATTTATTAAAAGCATTTTACAAGTACATCAAGCTTTTTTAATAAGTGGTTAGCAAGCTCTGAGCTTATACACTAATTTAACCAAAATATTTATTCGAGAGCTTTAATTTGATTCTTACTTTCTTACCTAAAAAATAAAAGAAATTTGTTCAACTAATTCAGTAACGAACTAAATCATAAAATATAAAAAATCGATTTTTGGATAAAATTTTAATAGAAACCCAGCTTAACAATGTTGACCTTTAACCAATCAATTTACACCTTACCCCCACCGAACACATCCAATTAAAATACAAAAGAATCGTAATCCACACAATTAAACCAACAGAAACATTGCGTTGTTCCTCGGACTTCCACGAACCGAAAACAACAGAGCCGAGCAAAGCCCCCTCCTAATCTCCTATACGGACGCGCTGAAAAGATCCAGAGTCATTCCAGCGCCGGCCCCCCTTGCATTCAGCGAAATCCAATGCAAATTCCCGCCGGTCGAAAGGAGCCGAGCCTCGAGATAAATTTCGCCCGCAACGAGGCCCGATCGTCGCGCGAACCTCGCCGTATCGTGCACGGGCTCTCCGCCGCACGAAGAATGCCGGCCGCGCGCGCTAAAGTATCCCCGAGGCTTCGCCGAAAGAAGGTCGGGATCAAGGCTCCTCGCCTTCCATTTTTTCTTAACGACCCGCTATTTTCGAGGCGCTCGCTCATTGTTTTCTCCAAGAGGCGTTACCTTTCTTTTTTTATTCTCGGTTCGTTGTGTAGACCCCGGGCCGATGGGGATTTCGCTATTTTTGACGCGGCGCCCCTTTTTTTACGGAGAGAGCCGAGGAGCTTTGGTGAAGTGGGATGCGTTATATTTTTGGAGGAGAGAATCGGGCGAGTTTTATTTTCGAGGCTTCGAGCGCAAATTTAGTTCTGTTATTGCTCGTCGATAGAGGATATCTCGTGTTTGTGGTGATAACGAGGGCGAGTAGGAGGTGTGGGGATGAACTGATTTATTTTTACGCTTATATCTATCGAGTGCTACGTAATCGTTTCTTTATGTAGTTAATTAAAAGGTGAATTCGAGGGGTTATTCGTTCCGTGTAATCACAAATCACTTTAAAATAAGTCTACTCTCTCAGTTTTATATATACCGCCTTTATAGACCGGAATGGTTAGGCATTGCATAAAGGACTGCTCCACCATTTACACAATTATAAATGATTGTAAAAGAAATCGTTGAATTCTTGCAATCGTTGCAATCTAATGTATGTCACTGAATTTCATTACATCTTTTATTATCTTATGGCCATGAATTAAAAATTTAAAAGAAATTCAATACTGCTCGAATTGTAAGAAGAGTTCGTATACTTAAATTGAATTGTATACGATAAAATATTTCGTTTTAAAAAAATTATTATCTTACGTTGACATATTTTTTTCTTGATCGCATCAAACAACTTCCTTGACATTTAACGGAGTGAAATATAGTCTGAAAATTGAGCGACGGCATTTTCTCCACCAGGAAAATAAATTTTCAACCTTAGGAATGTTGTTTGTAACGTCTTAGCAGCTTTCCATGACAACCAGTTAGCAAGTGTCCAGTTAAAACCTCTGTAACCGGTATAAATTTTTACATAATCAAACAAAAAATATTATTTTTCAATTATATGTAACTGTTCAAGATGAGGTTTACACTCGCGATCGTAAAGCCTTTCATATCCTTTTTATTATTATTAGCGCTGTAATAAAAGAGATAGATCTTAAATCGTTAACAGATCAATATTACATTATTCAAAATTTTCAAATGAATCGAAAATCTCGCAAAAAAAAAGTTCTTTAGAAGGTATTCTTGAAACCGCTGAGTAGAAAAAACTCAATAATAACAATTTCATGTTTCCCGTACAAAAATGAACCATATATTCGCCAGAATATACCCATTCTGATCCACTTATAACATTTTTCCAGAAAACTACCCATTTAGAGATACCTTCTTTCTTTAAAAAAATGATAACACTTTCGTAACCCACACTCGCTGCATTAATCACCGACGATTCCACCTCACCCACACCCACGCGTCATCCTCCGCAGCGGTACTCCCCCTCCGCGCGAATTCGCGGAAGTGACGCCGGACGCCCGGTCGAAAAGAGCGGCCCGCTCCAGCCGCCTCGACGTTGCTCCGTTGCTGCTGCGAGCTTACGCATCCGCGTTCCCATTCCGCGGCGGCCCCTCGGAGCGATGCTCTCGTGCCGCTCGGCGCGATCCGACGCCTGGAATGCAGTTCTACCGGGTGCGCGTGTGCCCGAGCGGCCGCCGGCACGCGAGGCGCCACCGGCGCGGGGGCCAGCTCGCTTTATACCTCAAGGTCCCGCGATCGGCTCCGGCTAATGGGGCGAAAATCGGGGCGACCGGGTGACCCTCGACGCGGCTTCCTTCCTCCGGAAAGGAGCGAGGAGAAACCGAGGCGGTCGGCCTTTTGGGGAATGCCGGCGGCTGGCGAAAGTTTTCGGCTGACCGGATTGTTGCACTCTTTCTGCACGCGACAGGTCCGAATGAGGCTTCGTACTTTCTGGGAGTTTGTTCCTTTTGATCCATAATTTCATTCAGTCGTCGTACTTCGCATCTAAAAGAATTAACAATCAATTAAAAATGTTAATCCACTTCACCTAAAGTTGAATTAATGAAAAACCACTAAAATTACTAGAAATTTCTCCATTAATTACTAAATATAATGATCAGCACTTTTCACTAATTTTTCGTAAAATTTTATTATTTGCAGTGGTTTTTTCTCTAACTCAACCTTAGATAATCTAAAAGTGACGTAATTGCTAGTAGGTTTGGAAAACGATTTAAAACTAACCTTCAGTACCTCATTTGAAAACGATATTTGCCGGATAATTGTCGCCTGATTATGATAAAAACGTTAAGTATCAGATAAGCTTCGGCAACAATGTCTCTTATCTCCCATAACTATGTTATTGACACATTTTGATAACCAGTCAGCGCTCGATCCCTCTCGACTCACAAAATCGAGCATAAAAAGCAGGCATCCCCGTCACGAAATTCCATCGTCATCGGCGCCGTGAACGCGGGCGATGCCGCAAACACATCGTAATCTTCATTTACCCGCGCATTTTTTTCCGCAGCATCCTCGGGCAATAAATTACGGGCCTCGTAAACTCAAGCTCATCACACCCCAGCCGTAAAATCCCGAATAAAGTAAATCCCTGCGTTCGCTCGAGTCCGCGTCTATCGACCTTTGAGGCCGTTCGAGTGGCTCGCGTTTAAAATGACAACAGAGTCGTCGTCGTAGAGTTAAAATTATCCGGGCAGTGGCCGCTAATGATTTTTCAATTAATATTGTACGCACGTACCCGGGCCGTCTGCTCCAGTTCGCCCGTTTATCAATTACGGCGATACGGTTATTATGCACGTAGCCGACTCTGGCCTTCGCATGTGTGTACCGCTCGACGTCTTTCGTCGGGCGCGTGTTTTATGACGCTACAAACCGCTTCGTGAAGCTATTTTTTTTCTTTATCAGTTTCGCCTCTAGTCGAGGCCGTAGTGGCGGTGCGCTAAGTTGTAAGTGCGAGGTGTATCTTATCAAACAAGGAAGCAAACGGCGAGCAGAAATTTTGCGCGAAAAGATTTGGCGTGGTGTACTAAAGCTTTTTTTTCTACGCGTCATTTTTTTTTAGTTCATGGACCTTTTAGTCTTTATTATGTAAATGAAGTAACGATTATTTTTATTACTTTTTTCGAGATTTTTAAGAAGTTACGAATTATTTTTAATATTAGGAGGATGGAAAAGATAATTACTATTGCGTGTGTATAATCATCGTAAATAATAAATGTGATAAATTTATTATTACCTTAGATAATGAAGCGAACGCGTTTATTCAGTAAATACCCGCACACTACTAAGACCGTATTTTCCAAGTGATTCAGTACACTACGCTAAGTAAATAAGGCTAAGTAATTTTGCAATGAACCCATTTAACTCTTCGGAGTACAAGTTATTAAATTGTTAATAAATGGCACAATGTGCCCAATAACGACCTAAAAAATTACCCGGTACAGGAACTGTGTACAAGTACTGCAGAAAAAAATAAACGCACGAAATTACTTCATTGTCATTTTCTAATTAGGCATAATTGAAGTTCTTTTTACTACTTCTTTTCTCGTAAAGAAATTGTTCACTGTTTACCTTGCAAAGCACACAAAACGTCTTACGTTATTTCGCGCAGCTGTTATAACTTTGCATAATTTCCGCGCCTCGCTTACTTGCACACCCTTCGCGCAGTTTCATTACTGCAAGAGTTTTAAACAAACCACTCGCAGACTCCTTCCTTTCACCCGGCGCGCGAACCCACAGTCGTACATTAACCAAAAATCTAATCGTATCTGAAAAATTACCATAACTCAAACCATCAAAAAATTTACATTGCGTATGGTTTAAATTCTCCGCGCCTTACTGGCGCATCGGAGGAACAAATCCAAGAGAGGAAACACTCCTCAGAAATATAGTTGCACCCATTTCATTCTCGACTGTAATGACCAGTACTCGCCAACGAATTCCGTGCCTAACAAAAAAAGAGAAAGAAAAAAAATAGTTTCCTACACTTCCAGCGTGACTTGCGGAGCGCGCAAAACCAGCGCATTATCTCGAGCGCGAGTTTCGCCGGTACGGCGGAAAAAAAAAGGTACGGAGGCGCAAGCAAAGCAATCGATTATGATCAGTCTCTCGTAATAAGCGCCGGTAGCCGGCAGGTCATTCATCCTTGCGCGGTGCAGAGCGACGCGCCGGTCTCTTTCCCTCTCGCTCTTTCCATCTCTGTCTTTTCCTCTCGCGTCCGCGCGAATCGCTTTATCAGTTCGAGCTTAACGAGCCGTTAATCCGTGGCTAATCGATCGGGGCTCGCGCGCTGTTTCCAGGTCGGATCGCTCCCCGCGCGCCGATCCTCCACCTCCCTCCCCCTCTTCGGTATTACCCTTTCTCCGGAGGCCTGAATTTATCGGACGGTCGTGTGCGAGAGTCGAGAGTTCCCGCGGAATTTTGCTCCCTTTAGGATCGGTGATACTTTTTGTGCGTGTGTACTGCTGCTGAGGTCGATGCATTGAGTTTCTTGATAAAGGATTTACTGATTTTGGTAGTTTTTAAAAAAAATTATTTTATGAAGAAACGCAGACAAGAATATAAATTATGCAACTAGTGCGTAAATTAATCCTAATGTAACTACTCAATTGAATTAAAAAAATAAATTGCACTTGCTTTAAGCGATATTTAATTTATACTTTGTTTTATACGTGCTCCTTTAAAAGTGTGAAATCCCAACGCTTACAGACTCAGTATAGACCTAAAAAATTTGTGTCTTTCCCCGCGCAACTCATGTTAAAAGTGACATTTTTTTACATAAAAAGGATTAAATGTAGATGAACAATAATCGATCGAGATCCATATGACCATATAGTTGTCCAACACATCGCATCTCCGGCCTTAAGCTTCCGGTGTCCGATTAGTCCGGCCGATATTAAATTCTCGAATATAGAAATGCTAGCGCCGGTTGATGAAGGTAGCAAAAAAAAAAGGAGCAAGAGGGAAGAAAGAGGGCCGTCCCATCATTGTTCCTCGGGCTTTTGTACGGAGCGCCGAGGGTCGCGCACGCGGGAAACGGCTCTTTCGCGACTGACCTCCTTTTCTCTCGGGGGGTGACTCGGCCGCGATATGCACCAGTCTACCAGCTCTTTCACCCCTTTTTTTTTAATTCCTGGAGGAGGCCGAGCCTCTCGCGCCCTCGTGTTTTTCCAATGTAAATCAAGACGGCCGCGCAAAGAGCGTGCGCAAATTTGAAAAGTGGGCTTCCAGCGTGTTGATTTTTCTTTCAGAAAACGCGCTTTTCAAAGTGTTACGGAGATTGGTAATTTGATGGATCGAGGTGTGCTACTGTGACTAATGCATCTATGTTCTTCATTGTTTGCGTACCTGTATATTAAATTTGCACCACGGCAAGTGGTTGTCAGTTTTAAGTACAAATGCCTGACTAAAGTACATGCAGACGCACGTCTAACAACCCTTCCTAAACTGAATTACAGTCAGTTGAACAATTACCTTCTGTTCAAATATATGGGGCAGAATTAGCCTTTGGGTTTTAGCTCAGACTACCTTCTGAGGTCTTACCCTACATAAACGATATCTAGGCTAATTTCTAAGAGTTTGTAACGTAAGGTGTCTAAAATAATAATTATCAACAGAAAATTTTATGTAATGGTCGTGAAATAATTAAAAAGGTCGAAAGAATTTGAATTTGTGTTATCAGCAGGTATGCCTTTAAAAAAGAACGTCACATCTAATCTTGCTATTATTAAGCTTTTGATACTCTCCATTTCCAAAACTAATCTTCGCTCCCTTTATTACACACTCGCAGATGAAGTGATAACGAGAGCAAAGTTTCGCAATCAGTGAGGACGCGCCCGTACTTCCATTTTTCGCACTCATGTAAAATAACTATAAAGGTCCGGGCAAAATGAAAAAGTTCCTTAAAATTGCCTCATCTTCATTACGAATTAAACACTTTATCAGCCTCTTCTGTTGACACCCCACCCGCCGAGTCTCGTAAAAACAGGCGCAAAATTAAATACCCAGCTGCGAAAAATTAACCGCTCGACCCAAGGTTAAAAAAGAAAAACAAAAATTTCTCCACTCGTCTCAATTAGACCAATTAAGCGATGTACCGTATGTTTGCTGCGGTCGCGTCGCCGCGCACTGGATCTACTCGCGCAGTGAATTAGTGTACACTCAATTTTTCGAAATAGCCGAAATTACGTCGGCGCGCGGATCTCCCTCGGGGATGCGAGGGACGGAGTGCATTCGCAAACGCGGGAGGAATGCGCGGCGCGCAATTATCCCTGGAACGCGTAATTAACCGTGGCAGTGAAAAGGGAGAATTGCCGCGCGCCCCTGACTCGGGCTCGGGCGATGCCGCCCTTACGGGTCGATGCCGGGGGATGTCTCTGGAAATTAAACGGACATTGATTGCTATTTTTTCGAAGGAAATGTGGGAAAGATAGCATAAGGTAAATTGATGGGTGGTGAGATTTTCTATAAATTTTTAAATGAAATTTGATCGGTGCGATGGAGACATTACCTTTTAGTTGTGGCGAGAGTTGTGGAAGGTGTTCTTTCGATAATTGCGAATAATCTTTGAATTATAGAATTGATTGAGATAATTAATTGATTATTGGATTGTTTTATTAAAAGAACTACTGTAGTAAAGAAAAAATCGAAAGGTGATAACATTTTTTTTTAATAAATTGTTGCAAAGAAATCGTATTTGGATTATAGATGGAGTCTATTAAAAAACTGCATATAATAGTTTCGAAAATGTAGGTAATAAATAAAAAGAAACTATTTGCATAAATGTAATGCACTGCAAGTAATGAGTATAAGTCAGACAATAGAAATTAGAGATGAGGGCACTCAGAAAATTCCGCATGAAAAATAATGTGCCGCGGGGCATTTGCAACGTCGAAGTGCGTTTTAATAATATTATGCATGCCGAATGAGTCATGCATGCATCTATGACTAAAGCAATACTTTTAACAAAATTAGCTTCAATGTTATTTTTAAACCGTACTCGAAAAATTGCATTTTTTAAATTGTATAATTTTTTTTAATCTTTAATTTAATGTTAATTATTTAAAAATAAAATAATGGAGTTTGAGGTATTTAAAGAAATGATATACACTTACATAAAGCTTATTAAATTTTATCAGTTTATTAATCGAGGGATATGAATCTGTTAAGACCAGAATAATAGATATCATGAATTTAATTTTACCACAATGTATTCATTCAAAAATTTTAATGTTTTTGAAACTAACCGAAACCACCAGTCTTTCAAATAACACCAAGTACGTATAACTGCGGTACCTACTTTCCATTTAAATTTAATCATGAGTTTATGAAAAATCGCCCTTACTACATCATTAATTCATTCTCTTGAAATTAATGACAATCATTCGTAAGACTTTTTTCTTATGAAAAAAGTGTAAGAAGCAAACTCTTCATTTCCCGAAAAAACACATCACTCCCTTTCCGGTAAAAAAAAAAGTACTTCAATGAGATTACAACCGGGAAACTCGAGCGCATATATTTCGTGTGCACCATACAGGCGAGTCGTTAAGACGTCGCGGCGCGGGGAATGGCTTCTCGCAAATTGGGCCAATCGATGATCGCCGGACGCGTATAATCCAATTAAGCCTCCCCGGCGCCTCTATACTTTACGGCACGCCGCGGATTTCTCTCTGTACCCTTCCTGCGACGAGCCTCGGCTCTTATATACGCGTCGCTGTGTATAAGCGGCACGTGCCGCCCGAGCGCCGCGTTTATATCTCCCCGCGATCACGTCGAAATTCGTGATCTGGAATAATCTTCGATTTAACGAGGATCGATGAGAGAGTGATAGATCGAGAGAACGTACACTGATTTTTTTCTTTCTTCTTAAGAAAAATAATCTAATGTTGATTATGTGAGATGAGTTGCTGGTTATAAGTCTTTTTACTGTGTGAGAGGAATCTTAAAATAAAAATATACTGTTGTATCTCAAATTTAGGGTGAAATTCATTTTTATTAGTAATGTAACAATTTTTCAAAATATGTATTTAGAGAATAGCACCGTGTACTTACTGACTTAGAGTGCAGGTGCATTGATCAATCAAAGTGCACACTCAATTACCTACATAATAAATTTTAATTTTATAATAAACTATTGCATTTTTTTATCATAATCTCAGTCTATTAGAAAATAGAACGTAAAAAATTTCACATTTTCAAATTTACACGACACAGCTCTTATACCGATCCCTTTAATTTCCAGCTGAAGTCCAGGTGGTGAACCCACCCACCGTCACGATAAAAACTTGAACTGAGCCACACACACATCCCTCAAAGATGTCACACCACAGCGACGACAACATGCTGATAGCGACGTCGGACTCGTTCTGGGAGCCGGGCAACTACAAGCGCACGACCAAGCGCATCGAGGACGGGCACAAGCTCTGCGACAGCCTGATAGTCCTGGTGCAGGAGCGCGCCGAGATCGAGAAGAACTACGCCAAGGCGCTCAAGGCCTGGTCGAAGAACTGGAACGAGAAGATCGAGAGGGGCCCGGAGTACGGGACGACCGAGGGCGCCTGCAAGGGCGTGCTCGGCGAGGCCGACAGGCTCTGCGACCTGCACCTCAGGGTCAAGGAGAACCTCTGCAACGACATCATACAGCAGGTCAAGACGTGGCAGAAGGACACTTATCACAAGGTGAGGCCTGGCGCATCGATTTGCCAGCCGAGGTATTACCTGTGGGTGCTATTGCGCGGGCACCTGTCGATGCATACAGTGTATTCTATGCATCTCTCTGTATTGTTGATTTTTTCTTTTTTTTTCTTTTTTAGTTTAGTTTAGCAGTGTACTTTACTGATAATTTAGGAATTTTTGGTGCTGAAGTAGTTAATGTTTTGACATTTATTTTGTTCTGTTATTTTTTTACTTATAGTTAGTTACTTTATGAATAATAGAGGAGAAAGGGTATAATGAGGCACTTCATAAGAATCTTTTTCATATCATTTTGGATTAAAACGGTAATGAAATTTTGTTTTTTCTTTCGAAAAAAGCAATTTTATAGAAATTTTTTTGATCACTTTTTTCTACCAAATCTTTTTTGTATTTATTTTATTAATTCTTCAATTTATTATTATATTTTATCGCACTAAAGTGTGATAATTAAAAAAAGAGAGCTTTTAAATAGATTCGGAACCGAAAGCTGTCTTTACATTGACCCTCTGCAGTTGTTATATAGCGTGTATACAATGTCTTACTAGTATCGACTGTTACTACTTATAGCAATGCAATGTAGCGAATACTTTTGTCGTCGCGTCATTTATTAATGCAGACAAACCGCATTTTAATTATTAATAATAAATTCAGTTTGTTATGATTTAGCCTTACGCGTTTTATATGATGCTTATAATTAAAAATTAAAGTTGACTATTTTTATTTTGAGAAAAAAAAGACTGTCTTATTTCCTTCCACAAATCAGAAACTTTTACTTTAAACTCATCCTACTATGTAAAATTGAATTAGTGGAAAACCAGTAAAATGAATAATAAGTCCTCTTATCGCCATCAATAAATATTGGTGTATAATAAAATTTAATAGTAATAGTAAAATTTCACAATAATCGTACTGGGTTTTCACTCATTCTCTTTAGACAGCATCAGAGACAAAATCGAGATTTTAAAAGTAAAACGACCGTGTTGCAGTCGATGATGACGCTGAGGGAGAGGAAGGAGATGGAGGACGCGTTCAAGAAGGCTCAGAAGCCCTGGGCGAAGATCCTGCAGAAGGTGGAGAAGGCCAAGGCCGAGTACCACAACAGCTGCAAGACCGAGCGCACCGCGGCCAACATGGAGAGGAACGCCTCGGCCGACAGCTCGCTCTCGCCCGATCAGGTACGTCGTCGCGACCGCGCCCGAGCCCCCCCGCAGCCGCTTCTCGAGTAACTCCCCCCGTCACGACCTAAGCCCTCACTCACCAAGACACACGCGTTATCTCACATTTGCCCGGTTATCGAGGCTGTTCGATTGTGGAAAAAATGTTGAGGCTTGATCGTGAGATCTGTTTTTCTTTTTTTCCGATGCGGGTCGTTGAATTTTGAGGAAAAGAGGTAGATTTGTTTAGTACGTTTTCTTTTTTTTGCGCAGTAGGTTAATGTATGATGATGATAAATAATGTACAGGGAAAGTTACAGTAAATATTTGAAATCTTGTGACACAGTTGAAAAGAATGCAAAGTATATTAAAAAAAGAAAATGATTTTTGGAGAAATTGGATATTTTTGGAAGATCTGTTAGAGTGTAGGTGACTCTTTTTAAAAAAACTATAATAATTTTCAAAAGAATTGTAGTTGTTTTCTTTACGTTTGAATGATAAAGTCTAATCTTGAAATCAAAATTACCTCAAACGTACAAAAATGACAACTTCCCCTTTAGATCATTGAAAATAGATAATTTTTTTGAACATTGAAATGGCAAGTTTTACCAGGCAATTTACTTCATCCCAAAATTACTAACCACTTAGTAACTTATCAAACTACTATCTCCGCGTATCCGCAAAAATTGACAGAGTAACGGGATTTAATTTTGATTAGTTTTTGGTGGATGTGGCATAAACGCGGCATCCCTTAATTACTCGGGAATCTACTTTATGAAGTTGCAGAACTGCTGTTACGTAAAACTTTATGAAACTTTATCACTTAGCGCGCACTACATCTCCGAGAGATACGCACTCGAAGGATAGCCTTTCATCGTAACAATGCAGAATAGCTCCTATTGAGTCGAATGGATACCATTATTAAAAGCTCCGCGGAGCTATTCAGCGATTCTCTGTTAGCGCTTCGAAAAATTATGTAATTGCAAAAGTAGTTCGTTCATTGTCCGAATGTTGTATTCGCTAACGGTACCCGATGATCCGTTAATTGTCTTTTCAATTGAATATTTGCAAAGTGAAAGATCGTAAGTAAGTAAACAGTTATAACCATGAATAAAATAAAAAACTATTAAAAAATTTGCATTGTTTAAACATTTTTTACACTGTACAATCAACAGTCGCCTTAAGAATTCAACCTACTTTTATTGATATAAACATAATATTCAATTGAAAATTTGTCCTACTTCATTTCTCCAAAAATATATTGCAAATAATGAATCAATTTGCACTCGAAACTTCATAATTCCACTGTTTTTTAATGCGCAAATCGAACAACCTCGAAAATCGTAAGCAAGTGCATTAGTAATGTATTTTTTATTCGTTTTTTCTTAAGCCTCCGACAATTATTTAAAAATACCTCGTAAATTATTTGTTTGTCGCGCGGATAACAAACGAAACGCTCACAATGCATCATCCGAAAATCGAACGAGTGTGCTGGCACACGCACATTCGCACTCGATAGGTGCTTTGTTGTTGTTCTGCGCGAGCAAACAGCGCGCGAATAATCAATCCGGGTTTACGTCCCCCCCTTGCCTCGAAACTAACAAACGAGAACGAAAAATAGCCTTTAATTAGCATAAGTGGCAAAGAGAACTGGCGTTTTTTAGCATACGTTATTTTCAGACTGCCCGAGGCTCCGACAGCGTATGTCGATAATTTTGTCGTGCATGACGTATTAACTTTTTATTTATAATTGATGAACTAAGAGATGATGCATGACTACTATCTCGACTATTGCTCATGATCTGTGTATTTAGAAGAATTTTTTTTCTTACTTTCGTAGAGGAGAATTGGAAATATTTGCGTTTTTTGTAGATTTCTTTTTGTTTTTTGTGAAATTTTGTGAGGTTTAAATTGAATGCTGCTGTTTTTTTTAAACTAGTTTTGGCGAATGCGATAAATAATTCTGGTTCCCTCTATAACTTCCTAAACGAAAATCTGCTCTATCTCCGTAGTAATTATAATAATATTTTAATACATTTTGCTTTACATTCATTTATTTATTTTTTTTTACAATTTTAAATTCACATCGTAAGTAGGAAATATATTGTTATTATGAATCTCAACGTCTTCTGCCTACATTACCAATTGAACAATTGACAAGTTTATAATAACAATAATAGAGTCGAATAGCCATCCACTTGCTAAAAAAAATTTCTCGCACCAAAATTTTTTGATCTCGAGACGATCAATCGCGAATTCGGCCCTAGACGATAAGTGTAAAAGGTACCTAACGACGTTTCTAGATGACAAATTGTGGATGCGATGCATGGACCCTGAGAATTCGAAAGTCCTTTAGGAAATCTAAGATAGGCGACGTTGAGTTTGTATGTAATAAACCAAAAAAAAAGAAAAAAAATGCATGTCGCATGTTTTTTATATAATCGTTTCAATTTTTCTTTCTTTCCACCTGTACCGATTTCTCGCCAAAACGTGCACTGCACCGCTCATTCGCCCACGCACAGAAAGCTCTTCTGGTAAGGGAACAAAAGCAACATATAGCGACGCCTTGCTAAAGTCGACCTTAAAGCCCTTAGAGACGGACGTTCGCTAATTTTCCTTCATCGACGCAAGCCCATTAGCTTTTAGTGTAGTATTCATTTTTAATACGAGTTTTTTTTTAAAGAAGGAAAAAATACGAATGTAGAAAAACTTTTCTTTTTTGTTTTCTGTATGATAATTCATTATTGAGCTTGCGAACTGACGAAGAAGCTTTAGCTTGCCCCCATCAATATTACATTGGACATGCAAGGCATTTGTTTTTCCCTATAAAGTAGATTAGATCGATTTGTTTTAAAAGTTTATTTTCATAGATGTTCGCATAAAAAGTCCCAGGGTCAAAACTCCGAACACCGTAACAAATTGATTACAATCCCTAAAGTGAAAAGTTATACTTATTCTGTTACAACTTTTTAGAAAACTGCACCGTAGTATGAAAAATTGATTTCACATCAAAGAAAATATGACCTCGTTATATTTCGCGAAATTAAGATTTCTCCAATATCCAACAATAACGAGAGATTCAAATTTCGCGCCATAAAGACACTTCAGCTTTCTTTGCTAAAAAACCAAATTGTCGTGCGTCATTGCAGTTTTTAAAAAACTTCTAACGAAATCAAAAGCAGTCGAGTGCATAAATTCAACTTCGCGAGTTTTGACCCTGCCGGAGACATTCATCACCCTTTTTTTATGTAGCGAAAAATACGCGCGTTTTCCTTTTCTTGCGAATCATGGCTTTTGTCCGGTGCGCAGGTGAAGAAGATGCAGGACCGCGTGCAGAAGACGAAGGAGGAGGTGCAGAAGGCCAAGGAGAAGTACGAGAGCGCGCTGCAGGAGATCAACCAGTACAACCCCAAATACATGGAGGACATGACCCAGGTGTTCGAGAAGTGCCAGGAGATGGAGGCGCAGCGGCTGCAGTTCTTCAAAGACGTCCTGTTCGGTATCCACAAATGCCTCAACATTTCTCAGGATCCAGTGTGAGTTTATCATTGAAACGTCTGAATAATTACTTCATTAGTGTGAATAATCCGAAAAATTACTCCGTTCGTGAGAAGAATTACTATATTTTGGAAAATTTGGGGCAGTCTATTATCTCGTTTGGCCAAGTTTTCACACGAATCGAGTGGTTTTTCATTCTGCTATGTATTGTTTTTCTTTTTTAAGTGAACAATTTTCTTAAAAAGTTTTTTTTTCAAATAGTACATAGGAATAATTTTAATAAAAAAATATTTCGTAATTTAAACAGCATTTTAAAAATGACAGAAAAATTAATATAAAGATTAATAGCAAAAGTCAAGAGATTATAATTTAAGATTATTGGGGATTAATATTTATCACAAAAGATTTTTCTAATATTTACAAAAACTTTGTACGGATTTTATAAGACGATTAACAAATAAAAATAAACTTTCAGGCTTCCACAAATCTACGAAGAATTATACCAGTCGATAACCAACGCAGACCACGAAAAGGATCTGAAGTGGTGGTCGAATAATCACGGAGTTAATATGGCCATGGCCTGGCCGCAGTTCGAGGTAATTCTAGAAAATCCGCTCTACTCGAGATCAAGTGATATTTCAGCTCAGATTTTACGAATCAGCATGATTAAAGTGATCTGTTGACTTTTTATCTCATGTAATAGAAGTAACGTTTTTTTTGTCAATTTTAACGATTTACCTAATTGTTTTTCAAAGTTTTGTCCCTGTTTGAAAATTTCTTTTTTTACTTTATTTTTAATTTTTTACATTAATTACTTAGACCTGATCATTCAAGATTTTCTTTGTTAAACTAGACTTTAGTCTTAGTGGATTGTTATAGAACAGAATCCGTGTCGTCTTAAAGTTTTGAATGCGCGCAGGCAATCAATGAGCAAAGCAAACTTTCCGGTCAATTATCGGCAATTTCGAAAGCAGCGCATCGAAATTAAACGCTTTATTATCAATCTATTCATGTCTCATCAAACTTCAAGCCTCCGCCGAAAGAACCGCTAAATTGGCTTTCGGTCCGAATCCGAAGTTCATCGCTAGAAGCTCGATATAATTTCACCGAGTCAAAGCAAGAAAAGAAGTCTCGTTTGCCGAGCCATTAGCTAACTCCGCCGTTTTTTTGTCCTTAAACGCAGCACGCGCCAATGATGATAAAAAAAATGAGTGAAAAACGGAATGGACCGGTAATACCGTTTTTCAGCTGGTTTTCAAGTGTTGGACAAACGCATTTTGTCTGCCTCATTTTCAAAGCTTTAAGACGCCTTATAACCAAATCCTCTTGTACCTGCGCTGTTCTGACTCTCTCACTCGCTCTTTCTTGCGCTCTCCCCTCCTTCCGCTTGTTCTTTTGACAGCGGCACGTGCGATCTGATGAGAACGCGAAATGAAACGTACGATGCGTACGTGGCATCTTATTCTAATTAGTTAATTACGTTTTTTTTGTTAAATTATTTACTTTTCATGTAAATTCGTAAAAACAGTAAAACTGCAATAAACATTATATTTTACGCAACATTTATTAAAATGTTCTAAGATTCACATCGTGAAAAATGCTAATAAATGAAATCTTTCTTTCGCCTCAATGAATAACAGCACTCATCAAGAAGATTCATAATACTTTGAAAGTGTACGTACGTGATAATTTATCCATTATTTATTAAAGGAAACGATCGAATTAAATTTAACGACCGTCAATTATGTACAAAGAGTAATACACACTCAAAATAAGTGCACTAATTCATCTTAATCCCCTCGTGAGCACCTCGCGCGTGTAAAAAAAAATAATTAATGTACACCCCGGGAATTTGGAGAGAAAAACGTAGTAAAATCAAAGCGAGCGAAAGCCTCTTGACCCGTCGGCGCTCGATCACTCGGAGTCGGAGAGAGGCCAGAAAGAGAGAGAAAGAGAGGGAACAAACCGCGAGGAATGCGTGCATGTGAATTGTTGCGTGGCTATTGCCTACTTACACAGGACTACACGGAGGAGTTCCGCGACATCACCAAGGGCTCCAAGTCCAAGGAGGCGCTGCCCGCCGGCTCCATTACGCTAATCAATCAACGCCCCGTCGCCGAGGACCTGCATGTAATGTTTTTTTTTTAAGTTTGTCTTGTCTTTTACCTACTTTCTATTGCGTCTAGAATCCACGCTTTTTTTTTCTTTCCTTATACCCGTCCATCAACGTCCCCACGCTTTCTTTCTTCCATTGCGAATGGCAGTTATTGTTTGACTTTGTTATTCCTTACGATCGAGTGATACGTCTGTTGAGCTTTTAATGAGTTTTTTTTTCTTTTTGTATGTACGTTAAAGATTTTTTTTTGTATTTCTATGAGACTGAATTAACTATTAAATTGTATAAAAAAAATGTACTAAATTGTATTGTAAGAATCAAAATAATTTTTATTATAAATTTAAATTCAAAACCCTTCTGTAGTATATTTTTAATTGAAATTAAATAATGACTATCAGCTTCAAATCAAGAAAAATTTCTATATAAATTACTAAATTCAATCATTTTAATATACACCTTTATTCTAACCGTCTATACTCACTAACGCTCACATCCTTCACTGCGACTTTTCTCCGCTTTCGCAAAGAAAAAACACACGCACACAAAAAAACATACACACCTCATCCGCTACTGAAAAAAAAAATGCAAAAGAAGCACGTCGCCAAAAAGAAGCGATCGAACATCGAGCGAGCTTGCGCATCGCACACTCAGGTAACAGTAGGTGTGTTAGTACAAAAAATGCGTGCGCACGATTTGAGAGAAAAGAAAGTACAAAAAAAAACATACATAAATCATCGAAATTCGCCCGAAATTAACGGACGCCTCCCTTTTGTTTCAACCGGCAGTACACGTAGGGGATGTCGAGCACGACGACGGTAAGTGCGCACGACGATCGTTGATTGGACGCCAGGCGCGCGAGCAGCCAAGATAAGTCGGTACCTCGAATCTCGGACGCAGTGATTAGAGTCCCCCATCGGTCCCGCGGCCTCTTCTTTTTCTTTTCTGTATCTGTGATCAGCACGGCGCGCGCGACACGCTTGCAAGTGTCGCTGGAGCGAATCAGCCGACGATGCGGCGGCGATGATGTCAGCCGCGCGATTAGCTCTCTGTTTGGACATTTCAAGCTGCTCTCTATTATCGATGTTTTGCTATATGCAGTCATGTATTTTTTATTTTTAATAAACTTTTATTGTATTCTCGGTGTTTCCGTTCTTTTATGTATTTATTGTTTTTTTTTATATGTTTTTTTTATTTATTTACTTTCGAATTTATTGAATGTGATTGTCATTGATTGTTAGAAGAGTAATTTAAATTTTGATTGCGATTGTAAATGAACTTATATTTTTATTTGTAATGAAAAATATGTATGACTGTGTAAATATATTTTAAAATGATATGATATGATATTGGATGTTGATAAATAAATAAATGCATCTCTATTAAAAGTGGGTACATATATTCAATAAGCGAAGCTTCGCTGTTTTTTCCGATCCACAAATACACGAGTGAAATCAATAAATTATTATACAAAACAAATTTCCTTTCCCAAGCTTGCTTGGTCAAATCTAAAAGCCGCTTCTTCAAATTATTATTTCGCGTTAAAACGCTTAAGCAAAAAAAAAGCTGATAAATTCAATTGCATCGATGACACCGGCTAAAAATGAATGTTACAATTATTCCCAAGTAACTTATGAATTATGTATAATTTAAATCCAAAATTGAATTAATTATTTGCAACCCAGTGGAGACATAATCCAAATAAGATTATACATGAATTGGGATATCGCCCAAAAAATTAAATCAAGTGTTATCAACTTCGTTTGAAGGAATATCGAAAAATTCATTTATAGCTGGGCAAACACACACGATTCGCTCAATATTACAAAAAAACACTCGCCCAAGCTACTTAAAAATTTCTTATTTTACGCGAGCGCACCGAGGAGGCACATTTTTAAACTACCGCTTGGCTCGAATGCTGAAAAAAAAAGAAATAAAAATCCGCTCGTATAAATCGTCGGATTCTTTACGCACGGGGAGAACACCACGGGCCGCGAAGTGCATTGTACACCCACACCGCACACACACACGCTCGCGCGTGTCTACTATATACACTGACGGTTGATGCGGTGCGCTAATCGAGGCTGCTTTCGCAGGACTACCCGCCCGTGAACCACAAGTCGAAAGCGAAGCCCGCCAGCAGGGTGATATCGACGGACGCCAACCACAGCGACAGCAAGACCGACACGATCAGCTCGACGAAGCCGCCGGCCGAGAAGAACAACCACGACGGCAATTCGGTCAACAGGAATTCCTCGATCACGTGAGTCTCCGGTGCAGCGCGCTGCAGTTGATTTTAAAGAAAATAAAATAAAAGGGAATAGAGAGGCAGTAGTTTATTGCCATGACATTTTAACGAACAAAATTTAGTTATTAAAAAAAATACACGAGTGTGCACAGTAATTAATGCAAATATCCCTTAAAAACTAAATTAACTAAAGAACCTAATATTTTCTTTTTCTTTATATTACCTTTATGCTTTATTTTCATTCTTACTAAATTACTGAATTTTAAAAGATTTATGATGGATATATGATTTAAAATAATTAAATTCCAACCAAAAATACGACTTTTAAGTGAAAAAAACCATTGACAACGACATTTTGAAACCATCTATTTAATTAATTAATTTTTTGTGAAAATTACTTATAATGTCACTTTTTAGGAACGGCACTAACAACGCTAAGCCAGAATCGAATCCTTTTGAAGAAGAAGAATGGGACGAGGATGCAGGCGAACCACTGGTCGACAACGGCGAGCCTGGAGTTCCTGTCAGGGCATTGTACGACTACGAAGGAGCCGAAGCTGATGAGCTTAGCTTTAAACAAGGTTTGTTGCGCTAATTTATGTAAACTTTATTGACTTGAAGCCAATATTTTGAAAATATTAGCCTATCACTTTTTTATTAAAAAGGTCCTTCAATTAATTTTGTACGATTTGTTATAAAATAGTTTTGAACGTTTAATACTTATTTTAAAAATATCGTCTTTCCTCAAATACTCATGTTGATATAAAAATCAGAGACTGTAATTTTTTTCAAAATGTGATAATTGGATAAGTCTAATATTTTTAGAATGCATTCTTATAAGTAATCTCTACCGGATGATTAGAGGTAAAAATAAACTAAAAACTAAAAACGGACAAAAATAATTCCAGGCGACATATTCGAGAAGCTGGAGGACGAGGACGAGCAGGGATGGTGCAAGGGCAGGAAGGACGGCAGGGTCGGCTTGTACCCGGCCAACTACGTTGACCTAGTCTCCCCGTAAGCCCGTCGGGCGTCGTAACGGGCCGAGCGCGAGACGACACTTTACCTTTTTACACACTCAAGCCAAATCAGCATAAACGGAGAGGAGACTCTCGGCGCACCGCGACGCGCTCCGCAACTTTATTCCCCGGGGAGCGAGCGAAGAGGAGCGAGCGCGAGCTAATCGCCGCCGCGCGATTGTCGATTATAAACTCGAAAAATAAAAGAAAAAAAATCACACACACATCCACGCTACATTTTCAAATAAAGAGATGATATGATACAAAGCAGAACTGTACGAAGAGAAACTATGACGAATCGAGATGTTTTTGAAACAAAATAAACAGAAAACATCCTCCCAAAGCTCCCCCCAAAACTCCCTTTCAAATCTCGATCGCGTACATCGAGACTATACTTAAAGAAGCGGCGCTCGCCACGCGGGGCCGCGGAATTTAATGGAAAAAATGATTATAAAAATAAAAAACAGAATTAACGAGCGAATTTTTCCGTAGGTAGGCTAGGTTATAGTGAGAGATCTATCGCTAGTTATAACTTTGTAGTTGGATGATTATACTGAAGGCGAGAGCGAGTAATAATGTGCGCGGGAGAACGAATACGTGTACAGAGATCGAGAGAGCTTTTATATGTATCATTATTAATTATTTACCTTATCTCCTTTATTTTTTCCTTTAACTTTTATTTCTTTAGCGAATCATTATCATTATTATTACTATTATTATTACTACTATTATTACTATGATTATTAATATTATTGTTGCAGTCGTTGAACGGTTTTAGCGGCGAGAGTATTTTGCGAGAAGCCTCCTTCTCCCCCCGGGCTCTATAGAATGAGAATGAGAGAATGGCAAATGTAATTGAAAAATTTGTTTCTTTTTTTGAGAGAGAGAAAGAGGAGTGTACGAGTGAGCGAGAAAGTGAGCGTGCGCGCGAGATTTGTGTATTTATTTTATTGTTGCGATTCAATTTAGGGCGATGCCAAGGCAGGCGCCACGTCTAAATTAAAGAAAACGTCTATAAAATATTCTGAATGGTGTCATTGTACATAATAGTATTAAAATGCATAGCAACATATATAAATATAAATATTATGTATACATGAAGAAAAAAAAACACACGTAAAGGCTAAAAAACTATTACTGTCGTTCGACAAAGTATATTGAAAAAAAGCATTAATTAACGAAATATAAATAAATGAGAATGTACTACTACTACTACTACACACGGAGTAGATTGTGGAGCAGGTGAAGGTGTTTGAAGTACACGTCGACTTATTTTATGAAGCAGTCAAGCAAACTGGAAAACACGAATCATTGCATAAATGCGGGGGACCTAAAGAGTAATTAAAAAGGGCGCAAGGCAAAACGAAAAAAATGGAGATGGAAGTAAGTTCAAATTTGTTAACCAATCTCATCGACTAAAAATCAGGGAGTACTTTTGTAAAATGATCGACTAGCATATCGCATTATCCTTTTGAAATTCTTGAAATTTTATACGTCGTTTAAGGTACACTTATAATACATTATACAGGAGAAAAAAAGGTACACGCGCTAGGTGAAAGTAAATATGCTTTTTCCAATTGTAAATAGTTTCTTTTCTACATCGCTTCTACTCACGCGTCAGCGCGATCAGATTGCCAAAGTGAGACTAGAGAAGAGGAGAAAAGCGCTTCAGAGACGAACGATAAAAAAAATGATTATATAAAAATAAAATGTGACTTCTATCATTGACCGATCGAAGCTGCGCTGTCTTACATTGTTTTCCTTCGTTTAACTAATGGAACTTATATTTTTTGTATGTACTAATGTTTTTATATATATTTTTCTTTATTATTTTTGCATTTCCTGGACATAGACATCTGAATTTCTGTTTGTTTCTTCCAGTCGTTTTGTAGTGTCAAATGAGAGTCGATTTGACTCTCGGTAAATCTGCATTTAATTGACGAAAGCCTTTGTATTGTGAACATGGGCTAAGAGAAAAGGTACTCCCTATTAAATGATACGATCACGAATCAAACAGCCAATTGCTTCGTGACAGAACACGACTAAACACATACAAACTCAAAGGTTAATTCGAGAAAACCTCTATTCGGAGCGAAATGTTCGATATAATATTTAAAAAAAAAAGTAAATAAATAAAATACGTCGAATTTGATAAGCAATGAACGTTATTTGTTTCTCCTGTTTCTAATTCGATGAAGAAAAAAAGATGCGATTGAAATTAAGGTTTGCGAAAAGAGGAGAATTATGAGAAAAAATTGTTGCGCGACCACTACTGTACACAAGATTTTATGTAAATAAAAAAAACGTAGAGCGAATAGTAACTTCGATTCTCGTATAAATGCGCCAGCTTTGGACTGATTTTTTCTAATTCTCATTCTTCGAGCAGACCATTTTTCTTCAACGATTTCGTTAATAAGAGATTTGAAAAATTGTTACGTAGTATATCTAGTTTCTGTGTAAATTTATTATTAGTTGATATTATGCATATAATAAATCACCCTTGACAAAATATTTTTCCATTTTTTTATTCATCCTAATTAATAATCGGGTATGATATAAAAATTAAATACATTTTTAAATTTTCACAAATGTATATTTTTATACACAGTGCGCCTTAAATCTTGTACATTAATTATTCATATTTTTTTGAAAAAAATGATTACCATGAGTTCGAGATATTTTTAATTCAAGGTACATTTGACATTTTTTACATCATGATATAGCAGAATATCCTATGTCTTTATAAGACATGCTATTTACATTGTTGAAATTTAATTGTTTTCAAAATAATGGCGCTTTGAAAATAACTTCCGTTTAAACGAACAAAATATAATATTACTCTAAATTATCTATTATTTTATTCAATGATTTCACTAAAAAACATTGAGTTTGTTAAAAATACTTCGCCAAATGTTATCTAAATTTTTTTGCATATTTTTTACAGTCCTCGTGCCTCTCTTTACTTCCAAAATTATTTTTTATAGTTCACTTTACTATTAATTATAAGGGATCATTTAAGCTAATAGATGAGAAAAAAATCACAGTTAAAAACTTACTGTTGAAAATAAAAGTCGAATAAAAAAAGAAACATGCAGCCATTTTTTATTTAGTAAACGAAATTAAATTACGTTCATAACCGAAGAAAAATAACTAGAATATATTGAATTAATATTTTATAACCTAAACGTTTTAACATTTTTTTGAAATAGTTTTTCTAAAACTTCTAGCATTGATTATCAATTCTACAAGTTATTGCGCTGATTTATTCATGTACAAATTTATTTATAATTTATTATTGTATAAATCCTTTATAATCGCAATTACAAGTAGGTGCCTCGATCCCTTAGTTATAAAAGAAATGAGGGAAATGAATCTTAGTGATTTTCGAAGTATTTTCGAAGATTAATGCTCATTTTCTCACAATTTTTTTTTCTTTTTCTATTTACAAAATTTAAGAAAAAATTTTCATTATGTAACTATTTACATAAGTCACAATCGTTCAGCACAATCTTTTGAACTAATTTAAAAGACTATTATTTGTAATTCTTGATGTAATTATTATAACTCAACATTGGAAGTACCTAGTCGCAATTAGCACGCACATTTGGAAGTGGTATATCCACCTTGCGTATACCTTCGAAAACTATCGTCAAAAATCACCAAAGTTTGACAATCACATCCTCACGAAGTCGTAAAAGGAAAAAAAGGATCATAAATAATGAAATCGAGCTGAACATATAAAATAAATCATAACATCCGATCATTCTCACGAGTGCAAGCATTCCTCTCGCGCTCAAGCAAACAAGTGTCAGCGGCTCTCCGCATGGATAAATTTACAAGTGCGTGGAAACGTGTTCCTGCAGATCCCTGATGCTGGAGAACGGCTTCTCGCACAGTATGCACACGTGGGCGTTACCGTTGTGCATGTCCAGATGCTCGGACAGCTCGTCGGTCGACTCGAACAACTGATCGCATATCGTGCAGACGAAGGGGTCCGGCTCGTCCTGCTGCTCAGCCGCCGCCGCGGCCGCTTCTAACGCGGCCTTCTGCGCGGCTTCCGCTTCCTCTTGCGCCTGCAGCTCTGCCTCCTCCTCCTCGTGATTCTGCATGTGCATGGCGAGAAGCATCGCCGAGGAGAAGGACTCCGTGCAGATATCGCACCTGAACATCGCGCGCTTCCTCTCCCGCCTGCTCGTGTTCATGTTGATCAGCATGTTGATCTTTTCGTCGCCGTCGTCCTTCAGGTGGTTGTCCACGTGCGCCTCCAGTGACTCTTCCGTTTGGAATTTCTCGTAGCAGAACGCGCACGGGAAGCCCTTGTCGTCTCCGTCGTCGCTTACCTCGTCGCTGTGCATGTACAAGTGTTCCTTCATCTGCACCTCGTCGTCGAACATCTTGTCGCACACGAAGCACGAGTAACCCTCCGGTCTTGTCGTGTTTTTGTCTGACAGTATTTTTTCCAAATTACCCTCCGATTGGGAATTCTGCAAAAAACGAATAATCATTTTCAGGTATCAGATTTTGTTCCAGATTGATTATGCTTTCCTAGTAAAAAAAAGAATCAAAAAAACAAAATTTAATTTACCTTAGAATCATTACTTTCTTGGATCAAAATGACCCGCTGTTTCTCTTTCGCAGGCGAAGTCTTCGCTTGCCTAGCCTGCGGTGTCACGGCGCTCTTATTCTGATGCGTCGATTCCATGTGAGTGTCGAGCAGATGCTTCGCGCCGAACCTGCAGTCGCAGATCGAGCAGTTGAATTTGACGGAATTGCAGACGTGCGTCTTGACCTGGTCCGCCTCGACGATCGCCTGGCACCGTTTGCACCTCATGAGCTTTGGCTTCGGCGACTGTCCCTGCGGTTGCGGCGTCTTACTTTGCACCGGCTTGCTCGGTGCCGCTGGTTTGCTCACTGCTGGCGTACTCACTGCTGGTGTACCCACTGCAGGCTTGCTCGTCGTTGGTGTACTCAGTGCTGGTTTGCTCTGCGATGACGTACCCAGTGATGGTTTACCCGGCGTGGATGCGGCCACTGCTGGCTTGCTCGCCACGGCTGGGCTCGGCGTCGCCTTCGGTGCAGTCGCCTCCGGAGAAACGTTAAGTTGAATCGAGTGCACTTTGTGACTCTTGACATGAGCTTCAGCCTCCTTCTCGGTGAAGAGCTCCTTATTGCATATGCCGCACAAGTGACGGTACTTTTGACTTACCGGAGTTGCGGCGCTTGTCGTGATCGGTTTGCTGGCTTTCTGCTGGCTTTGCACCGTCTTGCTCACAGGCGTCGATGTCTGCAAAGAAAGAAACGCATTACGATTAGTAGTTTTCTAATGTAATTATTCTATTTAATTCGAATTTCTATGAATTTAAGGAATTTCGAGCAAGAGGTATAGAATTTTTGTTGCACTGAAAAAGAGGCTTTTTAAGTAGAACAAAAATTAAAAAATCTGCACCTCCTTATTGAAAATACAAGTACTGATCAATACAAAGAATAAAATTATTTCATAATTGTTCTTTCTATCTCTTTAAATTATAAAACATTTGATACTAATAATTATAAACGCAATTGAATTACGTGAAGTTGTAATTCGAATTATTGAATTTTATACAAGTGATTTAAACATTAAATATTAAAGCTTATTACACTTGTAAGTGTAAATAATGTATTTAAATACTGTAGACTTAAAACATCTTAAATGAAAACTAAATTATCACTTACAGTGGTGATAACTTGAACGGTAGATTGGGCAGTCGTCTTAGGAACTGTTGCCTTCGTCACTGACATGCTGGATCTTGGTTTCGTTATCGGCGCTGAGGCTGGTGATATCGATGCATCCGCTTTTTTCGTCACTGGCTGCTTCGACAATTGCACATGTTTAAACGGCGAAGTCGACAGTTCCTTCATTATCGGCGCTTCGTTCACCGAATGATCTGAATCTGACCACTCCATCACTAAGCTATTGACTGAACTTGAAGGATCCACAGTCTTTGTTTTCGGGGGGACTTCGCTCCTTATCTTTGTAACAGTCGACGGCACTACTCGAGCTTGATTTGGGGTTCCTGTTGGTACTACGTTTGTCACTACCGCATTCGTTTTACTGACAACTGTAGATGATTTCACTGTAGTAACTGTTGTTTTATTCGCAGCGAGTGTCGTCGCTTTACTCGTGGCGTTCGCCGTCGGTTTATTGGCAACAACTGATACCGTTTTACTAACAATTGGTGTGATCTTATTAGCGACTAATGCCGGTTTACTTGTAGGCGTTGTTCCTTTTGGTGCAACAACCATTTTAGTCACAGGTGCTGAGAGTGTCGTCAAATTCGTAGTCGCAGGTATGGTAACCATTGGTTTACTTGAGATAGTTGCGTTCGTCGCCGCAGTGGTGATAACAGCTTTTGCTGCCTTTAGCTTATTCTCTTCCTCGCGCAGTTTCATCTCATCCGCAACCGACAGTGCAAAGTCCTCGAACTTCTTTGGTAATACGGGTCGCCTTTTGCCGAGGGTGCGACTGAGCGGACCCACCACGCCCCTCCGTCTCTTCGCATCTTCTAGAATGTGCAGGTTGTTTATGTTGTAGAGTTTGCAGAGTTTGCCTAGGTTCAGCCGCAGCAGTACTACCTGCGGCTGAAAGACCGGCGAGTACGCCGCAGCTTCGAGGAATTCTGGTGAGAACTTACGGAGATTTATGGGCGTCGATGCGACCAGCTTATCCGTTTCGAAGTTCGATCGCAGCACCTTCTTCACTATGGCCTTTAATTGGTGATTAAGGGTCTCATACGAATCTTTGTGCTTATTCAGCTTGTTAGTTTTGTTCTTTACAGATTCACCTTCTATAAGTATCTGCTGAATTTCGTTAGTCACAAAGTGGGAAAGGTCTAACTGAACGCGCTGCAAAGCTTGAGCCTCCATGCCTTCAATTTCGATTTTTAGACATTGGTGGACGTCTCTGAAAAATTACAAAATTACGTTAATTATTAATACATTTTTTTACTGACAATTAAATGAAAAGTATTTAAACTTACTGTCCAGTTTTATTCACTTGTTTAACATTTCCTTTTGATTGTACTTTCTGCAATTGCACCGCATTCATAATGTCTATTTTATTACCATCTTGACTAGTAGCATCAATATTAAGACCATTTGTTTTTAAGGAAATATCACTCTTTGTCTCTGGTGAAGATCCTGGAAGATCTAATATTGTTGTAACAACATAAGTTGCATTACCAAGAGTAACTTCAGATTTTAATTCCTGAGGGTTAAATGGAATATCGACATCCTGATTCTGTGAAACACTAGTGTTTACGGTATCCTCTATAATCTCTAAGTCAATCACATCAATGTCATTTTCTGCTTCCTCGTTAGCAACCCTCTTGTCCAATTGTTTAACCGGTTCTGATTCTTCTGGTAGCTTATTACTATCCACAATTGATTTTGGTTTATTTACAGTTTCTTTCTGAACCCTTTTTTCATATACTTTATTTGATTTACTATTTATTACTTGGACCTCAGTTAAATGGTCATTTACTTCATCAGTAATATCTATTATATTTTCTTCTTCCAGTTGTATAGTTTCCACTTTCTTTCCTTCTTTTCTCTTTCTCGTATTCCTTACTTCTTTTTCTGTTTCTTTTTCATTTTCTACCTTGTCTTCTTCTTTTCCTTTTTCCTTCTTTACTACATTCAACATTTCCTATAAATAAATAAAATTATTAGTTAATGATATTATTTATTAAATTCTGCATAAAAAAAACATACCAATTTCTTTTCAGCTAATGGAGATTTTAATAGATTGACTTTGACATTGTCACTAATACAAATATCTTCAGGATTTGGTTTTAATTCTTGTTGAGATCTGGTTTTTCTTTGCAGTACAGGTTCATTATTTGCAGTACTGTCTTGTCGAGATCTTGTTTTCCTTTCATTAGCAGTAACAATGTCTTCATAACTGACCTTGTACTTTTCAGTCAAGTCTGTTTGTAAATTTTTGAGCGCCTTTTGTATCTTTTTTTGTTTTTCAAACTCCAATTCAATATTTCTTGCTTTAACTCTTGCTTTTTGTACAGGAGACAATTGTGATCCATTATCAGATTCACTTTCCGAGGGTACTTCTCCTGTTGCCGCAATTAAAGCATTTTTACGTTCCTCCCATCGTTTTGTGGAAGCTTCACGTTCAATTTTCTTTGAACGGCCTCTTCTATTATTACCAGTTGAATTATCGGACAGCTGACTTTTACCAACAGAACTGAAAACATTTTCTTCAACGTCAGAAATTTCAATACTAATATTATCAGGTTTTGCAGATTTCACTTTTTCAGGAGTTTTTAAAGGTGATTTAAGAATTTCAGATTCTATGTCAACATTTGCAGAATCAATTTTTGGACGTTTCTAAAAAAATTAATGATTTTTAAAAGAAATGTTATTTTTAGACAAAACTATATAAAATAAAAAAACCATACAAATTGAATTATTACCTTATTATCATCTGAAAGTAACTCATCAACTGTATCTTGAGCTGTATCCAATGACTTGTTTACCTCAGGTACCTTAAAAAAACATTTAGAACTCAATGTTTTATAATTAAATACAATTTTGATTTTAATGGACTTACAGTTTCTTCCACAATTTTAAAATGTGTAATTAATGTTTTATTAGTCTTTAAAAATTGTCCTTTGAATTCATTCCACATTTCTAGCTTATAAAGACAAACATAGCAGATCTTCCTTGGATAATTAGCTTTATCTAAAATCTGTAAAAAATTAAAATATTTTGATATTGAAACTTGTTAAAAAATAGAAGTTAAATTCATTTAAATGAAGGTCAAACATTCAGCAAACGTAACCTCCAAATTTTATTGTAAAGTGTATTTTATTGCGAATGTGATCAATTTTGTTAGTACAAATAAACTTGGGACTCGAAAGGAAAATGTTGCAATTAATTTTTATTAAAACATACTAATTGATATCTTGCAACAATGTTAAAGCCAAATAGTTAATAGTGCATATCACTGTTTTCAATATTAGTTGCATTACCAATTTTGTTTTCATACACGCAATGTGAAAAAATGATTTGCGATCAAATCAATTGCATTAATTCAACTCATAAAAACAAAAATACCCAATAATCTCAAAAATTACATAATATCAATAAAAACAACAAAGTAAATAAAAAAAAATTGCAACGTACAAGGTTAAACAAAAAACAAAAAAACAAAAACAATAAAAAAATTTCCCCCAACAATGATAACGGTAAAAGAAACAAAACGATCTGGTACCAGTAAAGACCGAAAAAAAAGTATCGCATCGGAGTCCGGTCGCCCGGACATAACCTAGACGTGCCCCCTGTTCTCGCGGTGGAGGCAGCGAGCCGCGCGCGCACACACATCCCGCGGGTCATGAGAGAAAAGGGAAAGAGCGCGCGAGGCCTAGGTATACCTGTAGGCCCGAAAGCTTCTGCAGATCCTCGAGCTTGGGGCGCAGCCAGTCGGCGAAGAGCTCGCTCATGCAGGCGTCGCGCGCCAGGCAGAAGCGGCAGCGATCGGCCAGGTTCGACAGCTTGCGCTTCCTCGGCATGATTGCGGCGTCGTAGCTGGGCTGCGGGGCGGCCTCCTCTTCCTCGCTCCCCCGTGTCCTTCCCTGCGCACCGGCGGCCAACGCGCGCTGCACTCCGCTCAGCTCGGCATCGGCCGAGGCGCTCCTTGTGCCCGGGGGTCGCGCGGAAAACCTGCGGCTGCTCCTAGGTGAGCGGCTATCGCGTCGGCGACGGCGCGGGACGCTTTTATCTGGGCGCACGATGGATACACACTGATGAGCGCAGGCCTCCCGCTTGCATGCGCGCCGCGCGTCGCGAGAAAAGGGCGCGCAAGAAGAAGCACATGTGCTACGTCATATTACGGCGGTAAGGGGACCGTCGGCTTTTCTTTTCGGCGATCGTCTTGTCCGTCAGACCAGCGAGTGCGCCCGCAGTGATGCTGTGTGCTTGATTTGTAGTTCGTTCAAGAAAATTTATTGTACATTTGTAATATTAAGTTTTAATCGTTATGCTCTCAATAGGAAGTATGCATCGCCGTGTATCATTTTTTAATTCAACAGTAATGTATGCGTTACTGTAGTTTGCATTTATAATAGGTAGATAAAATATTTAAAAAACTATAAGTGCGAATTTTTCTTTTACATTTACTTAATTTTTTAGATATTCGTTCTTTCAATATCGCTCACTTTTATTTTAGTATTTTAAGAATATGAACATAAAATTGACTATTTACCAAAATATTGCGCTACAGCTTTGTTGTACAAAATTAAAACCTGCAAGTTTATAAAATAAAATAAAATTTCCTGAAAAATACGGTTTCTTTGATCAACTAAAATAAGATATTCGCAGCAGTTTGATCTTTGATAATGTAATACTTTATTATTTAAATCTCTTTAGTGGAGTATAAAAAAATATTTACATCGTCATGCGCGAAAAATGTCGCATGAATATTATTCTAACGACATGATCTAGCTTTCGAAATATGTAAATGCACTTATTTCGTCAGTTAATAAAAAAATGCTAACTACACATTAGTTTCATTTTTCCTAAAGACTCCTGGACTCCTGCCTTGGAACAATCACTAACAGCTTGACTGATAAAAAAAAGTGACTTAGAAAAATGAAAGTCTTTCCAAATCGGTTCTTAAACATCTCGAACAATCTGCAATTAACTTTTCAAATAGCCAACGTAGTTTAACTCGATCACAGACTTTTTCTCTATAACAATAGCGGAGAAACGCTTAAACGCTAAAAATGAGCACTTTGGAGCGGATGACTTCGGGTCAATTAGAACACGGGGATGAGGCTGCGGTGGGCATCGGCGAGGTCGTCGTCCAGGGTCAGCAGCACCATAAAGGAGAAGAACATGGCCAAAGCGGAGAGGAAATGCCATATGTCGTGGGAGTCGAAGAAGTTGAGCAACAGACAGGGACGGTTGTGTGTGCGCGACTGGGCAGGCGTCAATGCCCACGAGATCATCTTGTTCGTGAAGAAGTAAAGCGCGCCAGCCCAAGTCACGAACGACAGGATGATGTACATTCCTGCCTGAAACTTTATTTTTTCTCGGTGACACAACTGCAAAAAATTAAGTACAATTAGTATCAAAAGTATAACAATTATTCTTTTGTTTAAAGACGCATCGACTATTTTTCAAGGAGCTTGAACAAATTTTATTATTTTTACAACTCACCTTCATAACGATATAGAAAAAGGTGTACAGCAGAAGATTCGACATGAGTATCATGAGTAAGTAAGTAGCAAAATCGGAATTGTGGTGCTTGTTGCCGTACACTGCCAAGCCGAGATTTGCAAGATTACCCATGATCAATAATAAGAGACGCCTCCAGTAAAGTGGTCGGAATAAATATATCACTCCTGAACGAGCGTCGTGTTTCATGGTCTGAAAAATCAAAAAATAAACAAGTTACTCATCACGTACGTATTAATAAACAATTTAATCGTAAGCCGAAAGTAAGTTACCATCATCATTCGACGAAAGACTCCACCGTTAAACTTCCAACGACCCATGTAATAAATTTGAGCACTCAACGACAAACATGCCGACAAGTGAATGATCGTGAAAAATATCCAAAAGTATAATTCACCGTCGAGGACTCCAACTAACGCCAACAGTATGGTGATCGCTAGGACACCAAAAGTAACTGGAGCTTTGGCGTTGATGTCGGGATGACGGTTTTGATAAATTTTCACCATGCACAGCACCGAAATCACATACATGAAGCTTGTATCTGAAATGAAAAATTAATTAACATTCTTTCAAGAATGAAATATATTAATTCATTTTCTTTAAAAATTGCAATTCTTCTGAGATATTTCTAAGAAAATGAATATTACCAAACTGGAAGTTGCTGTGATTTGGGCACAGGTGATAACTTCCAGATAATACACCTTCCATCATCAAAGCAAATCCCATAGCATAGAACAGTCCATAATGTTGAGGAATTCCATATCCTCTATCAACTTGCAATGCACTATCATCGTACTGTTCTCTCATGTAAACAATAAAAATAAAGAGTAAACCAAGCAGTATGTATCCTAAGTTAGAAAAAACATGATTGAAATCCGATAGGAAAAACAAAGGATGAGAACACAGGAAGTTGTAGTAACATAAATCTTGATTTCCAGTCACGTGTAGCACATTCTGGTAAGTGACGACCAGCTGCACAACGGGAGCCGTGTAAAAAATAGCTATGGTTATAAGGTAATAAATGTAAAGGCGGGACTTTTTGCGAAGAATTTTTGGTTCCTTTCTTGCCAGGTCACAGACGGAAAGCACTAATTTTGTGCGAATAATATCTTTATCACATAAAGCATCTTCCATAAGATCAATATCATCTTCATCAAGTGAAGAATCGTCATTGTATACTATACTTGCATGTTCTCCTGTCTGCAAACAAATGTATTTAGTTAAAATATTAAAAAAGCAACTGTAATATAAAAAAACCAAAGTAAAAGTTCTTATAATAAAGTGTACCTCTCTAAAACCTGACGTTTCTGGTGAATCAATGCTTTGTTGAGCTCGACCAAGTTCATCTTGAATTGATTGTTCTCTTAATATTCGAGTGTGACGAACCTTGCAAGTGATCGCACCTATTATATAAATGGCACAGAAAGCCAGAAAAACTGATATTGCAGAAAAAGATGCAATAACATAATCATGTTTGGTAATGCTGTTTTCTATTTTTATTGTAACAGACTTCTCTCTATCAGGAATGCTACTGGAATTTCCAGAGCAATCACTGTCATCTGCATTAACAACTAGTACTATGAAAAAGCCATTTGGGTATGCATCTCTCTAAAAAATTATTTAAATTAAATAAATTGAACTCTTAAAGAAAAGGTAAAGCAAAAAATAAAAATTTACCGGTACTGTGATTCCACCTTGAAAACTGACAGTTTGCCAGTAGCCTGCATACTGTATATTTCTCTCTAAATCGAAAACAGGACACTACAAAACAATTTATGTTTATAATAGTTCAAGTTTTCAGTATACAGTAAATAAAAAAATATTTTTTTCTTACTGTTGTATTTTGAATAGAAAATGTCATGCAGACTCCACTATCAGATGTAACACTTATCAGTACTGATGAGCTACCGGTTAAACCAGAAAAGTTGTATCCATAATAAATAGGTTGTGATGGAGTAATGGTAAAGTTTCTTGATTCTCCAGATCTAAAGGTAGTTATAAATAGAAATGAATTCATTGTTGACACATTAGATAGCATGAACTTTAGGGAAAAAAGAAGCAAAACTTACTTCATATAAAAATCTTGAACTGGATTAACTTCTAAAAGGAAAGAAATATTTTTTGGACTTGCTGTAGATATAGTAACAGTGACATACTGATCAGATCCTTCAAATCTTATAGTCTTATAATACTTAGGAGGACACAGGATTCTACTAGTTATGCGGTAAGGAATAGGATCGATCAAATGTTTATTTTCAACTTGCAACGGTATCTGCCACGAAAGGATTCCTCTCTTCTGCTTAACAACAACAATCAAAGGATTGGTAGGTGTAGCATTATCACTTTCAATTAATATTCTGGCACCTTCTGAGTTATGCATCTGGAAAAGTTATTCTTTCATAAATTGAAGTTCATTAGCAATATTGCTTCTCGCTTCAAAGCAAATGTATAAACTTACGTTGTTTTCACTAAACAGGAAAACATATTCAACCGTTGAATTCAAACTGTACATGTAAGGATGACTGTAGTTAGCCGCCACAATTACTGGAATCAATGGTAAAGAGTCTGCATTGGAAGAACCAATGTCCATGGACACTATTATTGTCGCTGCAACTATCACCAGGAATGACAGACCCTTGGGCCTGCACTCCTCACCTTCCATCCTTTTCCAAAAGAGTAAACAGCCTCCAAAGCTAACAACAATGGTGCTTTCAGGTTGCACACTGAAACGATTTTTATGAAAATTTGCATCTCGTACGAATGCACATCACAAAATCGTAAATTTAAATTAAATTCTCACCTTTTTAAAGGGGGATAGTCTAAACTGGTGAAGTCCGTCGATGACTAATATACGTGCGTCTTGCGGTACTTGCATATTATCAGGTTTCGATACCCTACATATTTCCTTCGCTACTTCTTTTGTCTCATTTTGGAGTATTACAGCTGGGGTCTGAAGCGCAAGCGGCGACACAAGACGATATAGTGCAAGCTAAATTGGAGATAATGCAGAGGGGAAAAGATGTGTCAGCCGCAGCTATCTAAGTAACTAGTGTGCATTTAACACACTATACACATATATGCGTTCTTTCGATATCTCTTTTTTACTTTGAGGCTATATGTACGGTCAGGTCAGATGTCTAAGTGAAAAACTGGATATACGTATACTAACTCCATCCTCGTCTGCACTCCACTCCGCTGAGCAGGCAGAGCTGTCAGATGTGGTCAGCAGCAGCCATCTCGTAACGTCAATAAATAAACAATTCGCTGCATCCACGCGTTGTTCATAGTTCGCGCGAGCAAAAGCGACATCTGCGTTGGGATCGAAAATGCGGAGATAAGCGCTCTCTCGCGACTTTCAGCACAAGCGGGTGTAAGCTCGATATATATTTATATACTTAATACTTGGCATACAGATACAGCATACTTGAATTTGTAATTCACGGTAAAAAACGTGATGTGGTTCGTGGTTACTTGATTTTCGATCGGAGGAAAAAAAATTTACAACAGGCTGTTGATTATTAGTAGCGCATAACAAACAAAATTTGTATCTCTCAGACGTTCATTTTTAACAGATTTTTGACTAATTTCAATAGTAAGTAAAATTAAGATTAACAGGAGCAATATTGTTTTTGATAACCTTACTCGGTTTGAGATTGTCATTGTAACAATGTCAATTTTGTTGCCAAACAAAATAAGGTGTTACATATTAGACAATATCGAGAACATAAGTTTAACAATTCAATTTTTTTTACTTAACAATGGAATCAGTAATGATTATTTAAATATAAATTTACTTGTTCTTGTTTTCTTTGTTTATTTGAGTAAAACCAATAGAATATATTTAAAATAATCCAGAAGTTGTTTCAATTTTCTTTGAATAACAGCAAATTTGCTTATTTTTAATTCATTGAATAAAATCAATAAGGTCAATCGATATAAATAAGATTAAGATGATCTTGTACTTTTAATTTATTCTTTAAACAGAATTTTTTAAAAATTAATTTTTTGTTTATAATAAGAAATGTAAATTACATAAAAATTAGTTTTTTGATCAGATTTATAAATTATTTCTTATTAAAATTAACAAAGTTTAAAATAAATTCGGAGTTACACAAGGATTTTTTATTCAATTATAATTCATCTGCAGTTGCAAAATGGCCTCGACTGGAATGTCACCGACAGAAGATGATGAGCTGACTCTGCCTAGAGCATCCATCAACAAAATAATTAAAGAGATTCTACCTCATGTTCGAGTAGCTAATGAATCCCGAGAGCTCATCCTTAATTGCTGTACGGAATTTATTCACCTCCTATCCTCGGAGGCAAACGATATCTGCAATCAACAACAAAAGAAAACCATCAATGCAGAACATATTCTTCAAGCGCTTGAAAAATTAGGATTTAGTGACTATAGTGCTGAGGCAGAAGCAGTTTTACGTGACTGCAAGGCAGTGGCTGCTAAAAGAAGGCGTCAAAGTACAAGATTAGAAAATTTAGGCATTCCAGAAGAGGAGTTATTAAGACAACAGCAAGAACTGTTTGCCAAGGCAAGAGAAGAACAAGCAGTTGCTGAACAGATTCAGTGGCAACAGTTGCAAGCAGTTTCACAAATGTCATCAATGATGAATAATGATAATGAACAAGAAGACTATTCTTAATTTTGAACTTTTTTGTATAATTTTTTCACTTTTATTTTGTAATTTTATTCAGTAATTTTTCTAAGATTATTAAATTACACGTTCAGCAATGATTAAATGTATGCATTAAAAACTTTTGTTTACTAAAATGTTAATACATATCAAAGATTGTATAGTTACTTTAAATATTCATAAGCATTTCCAAGGAAAACTATAATTTCTTGTATATAATTTAAAAATAATTAAATTAATTTGACTAATGCTGAACAATTAATATATTAATTTTAAAATGTCAAAATGTAATCATCTAATAATGATTAATTAAATACTTTTCATTTGTAATATATGGTTTCAGTGATCACCTTCTTAATAATGGAATAATTTAATTTAGCATATAATTATGAAGCTTACGGTTCAGTGTCATGTTCTCTTCAAAGAACAAATTGTTTATTCATTTCAGGGCATAAGTCTACCATACTCAGATGAAAGGTGACTCTTTTTTATAGCTTCCAAAACTTTAGAGACATAATGGTACCTAGAAATCATATTTTTATTAAGTAAAATTTTTGTTTTATTAAAATTTTTTAAAAACTTAAACACTTACCAATTTTTTTCAGTTAAATTGGAAGGAGTCATAGCGTTTCTAGTTACACCATATATTTTTCTTTTTAATTTTTCTATCAATTCTTTTTCGTCTTCGTAAAACATTGATTTATCTAAAACAAATAGTTACCATTTTATTTATATTAGACAACTTATTAACAATTTACAAATGGTTTTTCATCTTACTTTCTTTTGAAATTAATGGTATAAGAAATAAGTTCAATTGACTTTCAACAAGATTTGAACTCATGTCAAGGCCACTATGAGTTTGCAGTCTGGATGATCCAAAGGCTTTGTTATAAAAATCCTATGAAAAGGAAAAATTAATTAAAATGTCAACAAAACAAAATTATTTGAACTTACTTTCATCATTTCTATATTACACTGCATAAAGTCTTGAATTTCTGCTTTATTATGTAAAAACAGAATATGTGGATAATATTCGACATAATCTTGATCCATGGTAGTTGTTGATGATGGTTTCAACATTTCAGCTGCTTGCAAAACTCTGTATAACATAATTTATTTATTATTTATAAATCTTTCAGACAACATTAATTAAGTCATTATCATTCTATGATGTTTATTTGATTCAGATGTACCTTATTAAATGAGGGTCAACGAACCAGTCCTGTACAAATATAATTACATGACAAACTGAATATAAAAATGCTAAAAATTGTAAAGATTGTAGTTCTAAGTTTGATTCATTATTAACATAATCATTTGGACTCTTCTTTTGATCAAAAGATGCTGTATAATCCACTACTGATCCAGACAATATTGGTTGTGTATCTAAGTAAATAACTCTGTTCTTTGTAACATAAAAGTCTATACCACTTGTACAATTAGAACCACTTTCATGATGTGTCAACTTTTGTACTGGAAAAAGATCAGGCCTAAAAATAGATAAATTAGGTAAGGACCATAATTATTTATTTAAAATTCATCACATTAATCTCTTACACATAGCTAGAAGTAAGAAGAGACATAATTGTTGATTTTCCAACTCCTTGCGTACCTACACAACCAACTACTAAAAAGTCTTGTTGGTCAAGTAAGTATTCTAATGGACTTTCGCACAATTGCATATTTTCATCCATAAATTTTATGCAATTACTTAATTCAGGACCAGGTGTTAAAACAGCCCGAGCTGAAAACCATAAAAAAAATATACATATATACAATTGATTTGCAATCAAGTTCTGAATACTAATTCTGATTATTACTATACACTTACTGTCAATTGGTTTTGTTAATATGTTTGAGTGACCATCTGATTCTTTTCTATAAAAAAATAGTAACATTGTTAATGTTTATTTGACTCAATATTTGAAAAAATGAAGTCTTTTAGTACAAATACATACTTATTTCCATTTCGTTGACTAGGAGAGACAGCTCTACTCTCACCTTCTCTGGTTTTTAAAATAAATGTTGGTCTATCCATAACTTTAAACAGAGTCCTTCCTTCTCCATCTTTACCATCGGAATCCTTTGTTAGTATAGGAAACATCTTTTTCGAATTCATTTTATAAAAATTTCCATCATCTGTAATTCTTCAACATTTTTGGCATACTAAAATAAAAAATAAACAAAATTATCCAATTGTAAAAATTCACATAAATGGTAAATAAATTTTTTAAAACTAACAAATAAATGAGTTTCAAATAAATAAATTATTTTTAAATCTGTTAAACTGGAAAGATCTAGCAGTTTCAAATTATTTTTATATTTCACATATGGATATAGATAATGTAATATATAGATAATAGATTAAGTTAATTTTACGACCACACATATAAGTATACCTTTTTTAACTTAAAACCATAACACATGTGTTTTGATTTTAACAACAATATAACGTAATATACAAATTTAGGTTAAGGTTTCTGTAAGCAGGTGTAATCGGTATATATTTCTACGGTAAAATACCACAAGCGTACTAGGTAAATTACTTGAACAACAAAACAATCTATGAGACTATCAGAGTATTATAGGTTATACATTATTGTAACTTTACAATACAAGCATTATTATTATAGAATCACAAGTTCAGTTGTTGACTACTATTCGCAATGTCGCTATCGTTTGCATTAATTTATGTTTACTGCACTTAGTTTTTCTTTCAAATGATGGTTATAAAGTATATTTCTATAAAGAAAATTTTTGTTATCTTTAAATAAATGTGCCATATAAAATATGTGACAAGTATTTAATACTAAAATGAAGACTGAAGAAAGAAAAGCAGATTGTTTATGAGCCAATAATGCGTGAATAGAATATATAACATTACATGTTATTGATATAAATATATTAAACAATGTTATTTTTAGTAAATGAAACCATAAATCAAAATCACTGTAAACAAAATTTGAGTCTCTATTTATAACTTTAAATATATTAATACAAGAAAATAAAAGAAGATAAGACTTTTAAACAGTTTTATAAAATTTTTATGAACAATGTTTTTAAATTAAATTTTTAAAAGATTATGAAAGACTGACTACATTTATATTAGACATTTTTAATTAATATTTATTTTTCTTGAATAGTTGATTTCTACTCAATCATTCATCATGACTAAAGATGTTTGGAAAAAATCAATTTATTGGCTATCTGAAAAGTATGCCTATATGAAAACATTTTTTATATTTTTAATAATTTTATTTCCATTAACTTTTAAATCGATAAGAATATTTTTCTCAAAAAGACATGTTGAGAAAAAGCGTTATAAATACATTACTGTTGGATTTTTTCATCCAAATTGTATTGCTGGTACACCCCAAGAAAATCTTTTATGGACAGCAGTTAAAGCAATTGAGTCTCAGTATAATGGCGTTCAAATAGTTATTTATAACGGAAATAAAGATGTTAATTCAGAAGCCATTCTTGAAAAAGTGGAATCTCAATTTCGCATAAAATTCAAGCAATATATTCGATTTGTTAATTTACGACAAAGTAAATGGCTCAGAAAATTTGCTTATATGGGAAGTATATGGGTTGCTTATGAGGCTCTTGCATTTGTCAAACCTCATATCATGATCGATACAGTGGGTTACGGCTTTGTAAATCTTGTATTTAAGTATATAGGACGTTGCAAAGTTGTAAGTTACATTCACAATCCATTGGTAACAATTGATGAACTACACACTAGACATGTTCGACTTGAAAACAATCACTTTGTGGTTTCTAGGAGATCACCACGTGCTCTTGGAATTAGTAAAGGTATTTACATCACATAATTTTATAAAAATATATTTTCTTAAATATATAAATACTAATAAAATTAAATTTATTTTTTAGCTATTTCCGTTCTCTATGGCTGGGCTGGTAGATCTGCTGATATTGTAATGGTAAATTCAATGTTTACTCAAGAAAATATAAATTCTTCTTGGAAATGTCCTAAAAGAACATATTTAGTTTATCCACCTATTGGTTTGGACAAATTGATGAAAAAAGCTGAATGTTATTGGGATAAAAAATATGATTTTCAAATAATCAATGCTACTGAATTTAAACCACAAAATAATCATGAACTTATTTTACAAACTTTGGATAAAATAAGGGACAAAATAAACCATAACATAATGAATGAATTAAGCTTAGTCTTGATTAATTTAAGTGCAGAAGAAGATAAAACTTATACAGAAAAATTGGAAGATTTAGTCAAAGATCTAAATTTGGAAAAACATGTTAGAATAATTCCAGAATCTCCAAATGCCAATCGTCTGGAAGAAGAACTGGTGAAATCTACTTACGGTATATATGCAAAAGCTGATGATCCCTTTGGTTCAGATTTAATTGCAGGTTTAACCGCTGGTCAAATTATGATTGTTCATAATTCTGGAGCAGCTAAAAATGAACTTATTGATAATGGAGATGAATCTAGAAATGGATATTTAGCTACTACACTTAAAGATTATTCTGAAGCATTAATAGAAGCTTTGCAATTGTTACCTTCTGACAAACGTCTAATACAAAAAAATGCTAGAAGAACAGCGGAGAAATTTACTCGTCATCAATTTCAGAAGGACTTTTTAAAAGTAATGGAGTCTTTCACTGAATTGAAGCCTAAGACAAACAAGAAAAAACTTTAATGTATTTTCAGAAACCTTACATTTTGCATTTTTGTATATAGCACTCCATGACAGGATATAATTTCATCTATTTATAAAGCATATATCATTACGATAAGTACTTATATTCATGAAAGATATTTATACATATTTTTCTGAGATTTTAAACTTGTTAATCAAATATTGCATTTATTAAATGATGCATTAAAATATTTCTACATTTGATTTTTATTAGAAATAAAACTGAATTTTATGAAAAAAATTAGATTTCTTTATAATCCTCCACAATATTAAATGTTGTTTCAATTTCATTCACGTATTTTCTGTATAAGATATATCATGGATGTGTATTATGCATCGATTTGGTATAATATATTAATATCTTGCATTTTTTTTATCAATTTTATAATTCGCGTCTCTTTTATTGTTATACTTGATGTTTTTCATGATTACAGTGACATCAAATACAGATCGTTAAAGAAATTTATAATTCATTTCGAAATGTATATTTAAATATTTGAAAGTATAAACAAATTATTTTATAAATGATTATTATAATTTATAATTTATGCGCGAAACAAATTCTACAAATAACAACTGATTCTATAATTTGTAAATACATAGATGCAATATAAATGATGCTTTTTTAATCATAATTACGTAACGCAATTGAAAAAATCATAATTATCAATGTCAATGATTTTATTAAAATGTTTATATAAATTAAATTATCTAATAAATACATGTCCTAAATTCGAGTACATTCTAATTCTCCCCGCCGCGCCGCTACACTATATATATTGTGCATACTGTATAGCCAATCATGGCACGTTTCCCGACGTGCTCAACCCTCGTATAATCGCACATTGAAGATGCGACTTGAACGTTGAAGTTTCGTTGCCCGGCGTGGCGGGCGGCTGATCTATTTTCGTCCGAAAAAGCAAATGCTATACTTTATAGGTATTTACTGTCGGCATCGGATTCCAAGTTTAAAATTAACCCAGTGCCTCGGTAACATCCTCGTGGGTTCTAGAACTCGTTTAAAACCTTTTTATACCGAGCCGCCGCACCAGGTGCTTCAGTATCACTACGAATTTTGGAGCGACGATTAATAAGAGGAGCAAAGGACTCTGTATTCTGAGTCATTATATTGTTATTTTATTGAAGCTAGTGTTTTTATTACATCGTGACATACGTTTAATTGTGTCGATTGTTGAGAATTTTCTGAAGTTTTTAAAGGTGGGCAAAAATTTCTAGAATTATCGTTTCATATTTCAATAGTTTTTAAAAAGATTTCCATTCTTTCTTGTTTTAATGAACAATACTAATATTTATAGTAAATTTTTCAATTTATTTTATTAATTAATAATTACAAATATTTGATAATCCTTTGTAGGTCTAATTGAATTATTACAATTGTGCCAAAATGACCAAAACTGAGTTGACGGCTCAAGAGTGGAAAGAGAAGGGAAATGAAGAATTTAAACAAGGATTCTACGATAAGGCATTGACTTGTTATACAAATGCCATAAAACAGACAAAGGAAGATAACTTTGATAAAGCGGTATATTACAAGAACAGAGCTGCAGTTTATCTGAAACAAAAGGACTACAATAAAGTAGTAAAAGATTGCGATGAAGCATTAAAAATTTCTCCAAACGATCCAAAAGCATTGTTTAGGCGATGCCAGGCCTTGGAGGCATTGGAAAGGTATGAAGAAGCTTACAGAGATGCACGAGGAGTTGTTGCAGCAGATCCTAGTAACAAAGCTATTCAACCGATTGCTGCACGACTCTTTGAAATTTGTCAAGAAAGATTGAGAGAGAATTCAAAAGTATCTGCTAAGGTAAGCTAATAAAAAAAATTAATAACTACTGACTAATGAGTTTCAGCATAATTTAATATTTTATTTGTTTATGTTTTATAGGTTTCTCAGATGTTTGAATTAGCTTTCGACATACAAGTGGATAAAGAAAAGAGAGAAACAGCAATGAACAATTTATTAGTTTTGTCAAAAGAAAGAGCAGGGGTTGAATTAATGTTCAAGCAGGGCATATCAGCAAAAATTCACAAGCTCTTAAAATCAGAGAAAAATGAAGTAATTATAGTGGCAGCAATTCGGATTCTAGCAGAACTTTGTAAAGAAAGTATTGAAAGAACTGAAATCATGTTAAAAGATATAGGAATACCTTGGTTCCTGGATGTAATCAACAGCAAACATGAAGAAAGAGTAAATGCTGGTCAATACTGTATTCAGGTATATTTGCATTATTCAAATAATTTGATACTCATTATCAGCTTAAAATTAAATGCTATTAAATTAAACTTTTAAATTTTACATTAATTTTTTTTATATATTTCAGACTGTCCTCAACAGTTACAGTGGAATGACTACAAAACCAGACTCCAAACCAATCAAGGAGATGTGTGAAAAATATAATAAGGAAATTGATACAATATTATCATGTCTACTGTACTGCACCACAAATCGTACTTTTTCTGGACAAGGAAGGGATGCAGTAATTGAGCTCATAATGAGAAATGTTCATTATGATACATTAAATTGGGCTGAACGATTAGTGGAACTTCGAGGTTTACAAAGATTAATGGAAGTTGCCAGTGAACTGGAAGAGTATAAGTACGAATCTGCTATGGATGTAACTCCTTCTACAAGAACAGTAACTAGTGTTTGCCTTGCAAGAATTTATGAAAACATGTATTACGATGCTGCAAAAGAGAGATTTTTGAATGCCATTGATGAATACATAAAAGATAAACTACTTACACCAGACATTGAATCTAAGGTATGCAGCAAATAAATAATTTATTAAACAATTGAAATAATTTTTTAAACGTCAAAAGACTAATTTAATCTGTCTTATTTCAGGTGAGAGTAGTAGTCGCTATTACAACACTGTTACTGGGACCTTTGGATGTTGGTAACACCATAGTGGCCAAGGATGGAATTCTGCAAATGATTCTTGTAATGGCTGGCACGGATGACATTTTGCAACAGAAAGTAGCTTGTGAGTGTATTATTGCAGCTGCTTCAAAGAAAGACAAAGCCACTAGTATCATCAACCAGGGAGTGAACATATTGAAAAAATTATATCAATCAAAAGACGATTCGATTCGAGTTCGCGCACTTGTAGGACTTTGCAAGCTGAGCAGTTCCGGAGGTACAGATGCGTCGATCCGACCATTTGCAGATGGAGCATCTCAGAAACTCGCGGAAGCCTGCAGAAGATTCTTAATTAATCCAAAGAAAGACAAGGATATGAGAAAGTGGGCTGTAGAAGGTCTCTCTTACTTAACTTTCGATGCAGAGGTAAAGGAAAAGTTGATTGAAGACAAACAGGCTATTCAAGCAATGATTGAATTAGCTAAGACTGGCGATAAATCTGTAGTTTACGGCGTCGTTACCACACTCGTGAACCTTTGCAATGCTTATGATAAACAGGAAATTATTCCTGAAATGCTTGAACTCGCGAAATTCGCTAAGCATCATATACCAGAAGAATCAGAATTAGACGATCCTGACTTTGTAAGAAAGAGGGTCATTTGCCTAGCTAAAGAAGGAGTTACAAGTGCATTAGTTGCACTTTCAAAGACTGATAGTCAAAACAGCAAGGAGCTAATAGCTCGTGTTTGCAATGCTATTTGCAATGAACAGGAAGTACGTGGCATTGTAGTTCAACAGGGAGGAGCAAAAGCACTTTTACCATTAGCTCTCGAAGGCACAGCCAAAGGCAAGAAACAGGCATCGCAAGCTCTAGCTCGTTTAGGAATCACTATTAACCCAGAGGTAGCTTTTCCAGGACAAAGAATTTATGAAGTTATTCGTCCACTGATCAATCTTTTGGAACAAGAGTGTAGTTCTTTAGAAAACTTTGAAGCAATGATGGCTCTTTGCAATTTAGCAGGAATTAATGATAATGTTAGGAAAAGAATTATAAAAGAAGGTGGCTTCCAAAAAATAGAATCTTACATGTATGAAGATCACGATATGTTGAGAAGAGCCTCTACACAAGTTATTAACAATTTAATGATGTGTGAAGAAACCATCAAATTTTATGAAGGGGATAATGACAGAGTCAAGTATCTTGTCATTTTGTGTGAAGAAGAGGATTTGGACACTAGTTTGGCAGCAGCTGGTGCATTAGCTATGCTTACTTCAGTAAGTAAAGCTGCCTGTCATAAAGTATTTGATTCCAAGAATTGGCTGGAAGCATTCAAATATTTACTCGCTAATCCAAATCAGGACCTGCAGCACAGAGGAGCTGTAATCGTCCATAACATTATGAATTGCACTAAAGAAACTGCTACGAGATTAGTCCAAACAGACATAATGGAGGTTTTGATGGCTTTGACAAAGAGTGAATTAATCGAGAACCAGAAGGTAAAGAAGTTAGCTCAAGAGGCTTTGCAAGCTGCAGCTAATTGGAAATTGATGGAGAAAGTAGGCAATGATGATATTGTACCAGCCACAACGACGCCAACGAACCCACTTGAGCATGTAGAGTAATTTGAAAGACAGAAATTAACATTAATTTGTAAATATTAGGATAATGCCAATATTTTTTAAATGGTTTTGTATTTTCTTACAAAATTCATTCTGATAATTAAATATTTTTCAGAACAAATTATTTTTAGTTTCATAATCTTAAAATCACGAAAATCAAACTAATTAAAAATATTTTAAATCATTTTGTAATAACATTTTGAATAACTTATTTTCTTAAAATTAACGAAGAAACAATTTTCATTGACAATTGTGCCTTATATAGAAGACTGTTTGCATTTAGATTTCTGTAGGAATATTTATATATCTTAATATAATGTAATTATTGTACTTATTAATTTATACAGACAAAGATAAAACACATAGTTTTGTTAAGTCTATAATTTATTTTACACATATTTACATGTTAAAAACATTTTATAAAATATATATGTACTTGTTATTTATTTTTTAATAAAGCGATATAAAATATTTTTATCTATTATTTATGTACATCAGTCTTTGAAAAATGGATGAAGTAATGCTTGTTCAGCTGTAATCCGTGTTTTATAATCAATATCCAACAGCCTAATTAACAGCTCATAGGCCTCTTGTGGGTACTTTTGACCAGCTTCCTTTATGAAAAGTTAAATTTTAAAGTTTAAATAAAAGAACAATTATAGATAAAAAAAGTAATAGACATGTAGCAATAAATATGCAGTTTTTTAAGTTTTTAAACAAAAAGTACCTTATTCACTGACTCAGTTGAAGTATTCATAGAAGCTTTGTTATTTCGTTTTTGCAATTTTTGACAAATTGTAATAAGATCCATTCCTTTTATATCAGAACCATACATAAGTTTTTTGCCTAACATGAAAACATTGAATGTTAATAGTCTGAACATGTTCAAAGTAACATTTTTTAAGATTTTCATTTTTGAAAACAGAAAAATTAAAAATTAAGTTAAAAGTTACCTAATTTTCTTGCACATAATTGCATTGCGTTTGTCCCAAATATTGCTGTAATCTCTGCCAGAGCTGTCATATCATCTGGAGATCGAAAAAATGGTTGGGTTCCAGAGAGTATACTTAGCATTATAACACCGCTTGCCCAAATGTCAATTGCTAGAACAAAAAAAAATGTCGAACTCTTACCTTACTTTACCTATATAACACACATAAATTTTGTTTGATAATACCTGGTGTTTGGTAAAGATATTTTAATAAAACTTCTGGTGCTCTATATCCTGGTGTGCCAGCACGAGGTGCAGCCTCAAGAGGTCTTATCAAACACATTGAACATACCTTTGGTTTACCAAAACAATAACATTTATTTGCTGTTGGTTTATTGGCAGTTTTTAAAGGTCTTTCTATTTTATTCTAGAAACAGAAGTATTAATACATTAAATTTAAATCTAAATTTTGTAGTAAATAAATCTCTTTCATTTTGTTACTTACTTCATCAATTCTTTTTCTTTTCAAAGATTGCGCATCTTTTGATAAGTCTTCTTTTTCAATGTTAGGTTCACTTTCCTTACATTTTTCTTCTTTCTCAGTCTTAGGTTGACTTACCTTATATTGTTGAGCTAATCCAAAGTCAACCAACAAATATCTAGAAATTCAATCGTTTAAAATAATATTCAAAAGCAAATGTATATATAAATAATTACAGTATACCTTCTAAGTTGCCTATTGTATAAAAAATTACTTGGTTTTATGTCTCTATGAATAATGTTAAATTTATGTACCCTTTGTAAAGCAGTCAATAAAGCTTTCATATAATCTTTCATTTCTTCTGTACTCATATCATGTACATATTCCTATAGAATGAATAAAATGAATCTTATTAAAGTTAGAAGACAATAAAATTAATCTCAAACTGCGCTACAAAATTATTCTTACCGAAAATCTATCATGCGGCAGGTAAGGCATAACAAAAACTACAGATCCGGCATGACGTAAACACAGCTCCAAACCAACAACATGATCTTGTCCTCTGTAAAAAAATTTCATATACATTGAGAGCTTCAAGTACATCAATGAATGAACTAATGAATAACAAAAATAAAATAATCACCCAATTTCTTTGAGACATTGTAATTCACGTTGAATTTTTCCTGGATGGCAGGTAGGCACTAAATGTTTGACAGCAAACTTCTTCGTGTCCGCCGAATTCTTCAGTGTGGCGAGAAACACCGAGCTGAAAGTACCTTCTCCGACTTTGTAGTGTATCGTGAAGAGGTCCTTCAGCGCAGGCACGCTGTTAATCAACGAAGAAACCTGGTCGCTGCCGTCATCTGAACAAACGGTAGGTCGTTAATTTTTCATTCATAAAAAAAATGAAGAAAAACATCGAATTTAGCGCAGTTGTTTTGAATAGTTTGGTTAGAAATCACTCACCGTCGAAACTTTCGTTAACGGATTTGTCGGCTGACTTGTTCTGATCCATAGCTTTGTCGCCGGACGTTAATTTAACGCTACCTCGGCATTGTTTGTTGTTAAAAACAATAAAAAGTGGACAACTAAACGATAACACAAAAACTAAAAAGCGCGCGAACACTGGTCTGGGAGTATGTAACTGTAAGTAGAAAGACACCGGCTCGCGTCAGACGCGACAGTCGACACATGGTCGCTGTGACGTAATTGTGTATTTATTATGCTGGCCGGGAGCCGGCTACTCGACTATTCGTTCAACAGACACATAGAAAATGTACCATGATATAAACTTACATAGTTAAATTACTTATCAATCACATTTATAAACAAAATGAACATCATTCATCATAATGTGTATCGGCATTAGTATTGTTACCTATAAAATCGAAATATAAAAATTTCTTGATTGATCTATAAATCACACGAACACTTTATAAATAATTTTATCTTTAAAATTAATATTAAATCCAATTAGTTTTTAAATATATGTTTCTCATACTTAGCAGGTAATCACCGTAAAAAAACTATTTTAAATTTTGATGCGCTTATTTTTTATTGTTGTACTTTGATTATTGGCTTATCAGATAATAAAAATCAAATAACAATAAATAGATTTTCCTTATTTCATTTTTATACGGTACAAACCAGATTGTATACACTGTTGTTATTTAAATATTCTGCGATAATAATAATATTTATTTCGGTTTCCTTTTTAAAAGTCGCGAAATAATTAACTTCGATTTGTTGACGCGTGTACTTTTTCTTTCATAATAATCATCATTTTTATCAAAATAATCTTTTATCGTTTGACCCAAGTCATTTAGTATAACTTTTGAAAGTGTTAGTGTTTTAGTAAATCTTCTTGTGGCTTCCACTGCTATCTCTTTATATTTTGAAATCAGCATACTTACCAGTACTTCAAAATACAAGTAAGAGTTATTGGGCATAGTTATTTCAAAATCACTGAAAATCAAATAAAAAAAGTTGAAAGGATATTGCATTTTGCATTAATAAAAATTGACAATTAAGCTTGATAGAAAATACTTACTCAAAACTTTGTATCTCCACTATTGGATTAACAGCTGCTTTTTGCACTTTATTATAAACTACATCCAGCATAGCGTTGACATCTTTTATCGTCATCTGTACGGCACCTTTGTCCGAATAAAAAGATGTATTGTAGGAAAAGTGAAATTTACATTTCAGCCTTTTGAAGTGCACAAGTCCGTGGAACCGAATCGTTCTTGGTGATTCAAACATTAAATGAAAATCGCCGGCTCTTTTAACAGTCGAAACTCCGCTCAACTCTCCATTTGTAAGGTTTAGTGTAAGTGATTCATCCCAATAGATAATCGACTAAAAAGTACGCGTCCGTAACTTAACTCTGGAAATTTTTCTCATTACGTTAAGAAGTACTTACCGCGTATATTGGAAGAGTTAGATTTCTCAATTTCACAGGTTCTAAACCTACTTGATTGATTATATTGTGAATTCGGTGTAGGCTTTTATCGATCAAATCGTTTATCACGAGAGCATTATTTCTT